>BSBM01000833.1:5505000-5755000 GCA_027924585.1 Larix kaempferi | reverse complement strand
TGTTTCGATTACCACATCAAGTCAACCTCAGAATATGGTAGTGAATGACTTGTTGGGTAGTAGTTATACAAGTGACAAAGTTAGAGAGGCATTGAGTGGAGGATTGACAATGGAAGAAGCAAATGTTATGCAGGCTGTCCAAGAGAATGAAAGACAAGGGGATCCTATGGAAACGCCGAAGTGTCCTGGTGATGGTGTACATGCTCCAGTTCCAACACCCTTACCTCCATTAGCAACTGCACGCCGAAGAACTCTGAGACATATACAGGTTGATGAAACTCTCATTAGTTCACTTGAAGGTACGTTGTCTAAATGTTCTATTGCTTATCAAACTCGACAAATACTTGATAACTTTTTTAATTCTAAATGTGATGGGGACAAGTGCAAATTATTTTTATCATTGTTGAAATCTAGGCATATGACTGTTGTTAGAAGAACACTAGGGATAAATATGGCCAAAAAGTTAGAACCAAGTTCTTATATTGTTAAAAGTTTAGTAGATGCATTTAGTACAATTGGAAAGAAATATCACTCAAAGGATCGTAATGCGGCTCGTCGTGTGTTGTCACAATCAATCATTAACAAAAGCACTAGGGCACTTCATTTTTTAAACCTACATCCAAAATTGTTAATTTGAATGTGAAGACACTTCGTAGGTATTGTGGTAGAAGAGAACAACTTGAAACCAGTCAAACAGATGTTTGGGCCTTCATTGGCAGGTTGCCACGCTCTGATATGAAGCTCATTGATGCGGTAAAGGGATTAGTGCAAGATTTTTGGCATGACAACACTAGACCTTCTTCCAACCAAAAAGATGTAATAAAATTGAGAAGGGGTTCAAAGGATCGTGAACCACACATTAAACATTTTATTGATATGACACAAACAGAATTATATGAGAGATTTAGGAATGAACATAACGAACTTGACTTGGGCCAAAGATCCTTTGAAAAATGCAAACCATGGTATGTTAAAATAAACACAATTCGTAACACATGTTGTTGTCGATACCACATTGAGTATGGTTACTATTATGACACATATACATATATTTTTCATGTATTACATAACACTCTTGTGCAGGAATGCTCAGCTGCATTACCACCTATTCCATCTAGAGACTTTATTCATATCATTTTGTGTAGCAGGCCAAACGATTGTACATTTTATCAAAAAACTTGCATAGATGGGACATGCCCTGGGTTTGGTGGATTCACATTATTGGACAAATGCATACATGTGACTGATGAGCATGAACTTGGGAGGCAGGTGGTGAACTTGTAGTCATTCAAATATGTCATGTATGATATTGATGGAGGGAACGAAAGAAAAAAAAATACAATTGATCACTTCTTAGGTTGGTAATGAGTTATTGAATACTATTTTTTCTCTAGATTGCAATTTCATATGTAACAATCTATTGATATATGTATTTATTATTGATCTACCAGGTACGGGTTTGTGACTTCATGGAGGAATTCTTTGAAAAGACACAACATTATGTAAAGCATGTGCATGTGGCTCGTTGGCAAGATGAGCAGTTTAGAATGTGTAGGGATACATTTCCTACTGGGACTATCCTGTCAGTGGTTGATTTTGCGGAAAACTACACTCTTCAACCGCAAAATGAGATTCAGAGTCAATACTATCACTTAGACCAGGTCAACATAATGGTCCATATCACCTATAGACATGGGGCAGATAGTACTGAAGACAGCAGGGTTATATTGAAGGAGTATCACTTCTACATAAGTGATGACAGGTGTCACGACTTGGCTTTTGTACAACACAGCTTTCAAATGTTCTACAATCACTTGAAGGATAATAGTATACAGATGGAACAACATTGGATTTGGTCTGACGAATGTGCAGGGCAATTCAAAAATGCCTGTGTCTTCCAATGGTTGTGTATGCTCCACAAAAGGCACAAGGTGCCACATATTTCGAACTATTTTGAGATCGGACATGGAAAAGGTGAACACAATGGAGCATGTGCATGCATAAAGACTGCATTATGCAAGCAAGAAATGAAGTTCACAGATGGACCTATCATCCAAAATGCAAAAATGATCGTTGAATGGTGTGCTTCAATCATGGGGGAGGGAGCAATAAGGCAGGAAGATCACTCAACCAGGAAATCACATGTGGTTATATATTTTTGGGAGGTGGTGGATGTAGATCATTCACAGTTATATGAGTGCAAGACCATCCAAGGAACTCGTGCATTTCATTCAGTTAGAACGTCGGACAACGCTATACTTGAAATGTGGACAAAGAAACTGTCATGTTTTTGTTCTCCATGCAGTAGTGGTGAATGGGACAAATGTGAATCCATGGATTGGGTTGACAGCTAGGACCATGTATCACTCCCCATTGGTCGATGGATAGCTACAGAATTATCCCCATTGGAGGAGGACCAATCAAGTATTTCACCAAACTATGACCACATATCAGATCTCGTACAACCAGGTTCGATTAATATTTTTATATTTTTGACAACTAGTTGTGTCTAATTAGTTGACTAAAACGTTGGAACTATATTTTCTCTAGGGCACATATATGCAGTGGTTTCCCCGAGACACAAAGTATGGCGCACTGACTATTGGCTGGCACATTGCTTAGAGGGGAAGCAAACCCTAAATGCCCCATTGCGGGACTCTGAGGGAGTTGATTTTCCGATTGGGTCGATGGTTATAAAGGAAGAATATTTGAACCAAGTTTCCCACTCAACAAATAGAAAAGGGTATACATATGAATATTATAGACCAGGTGAGATTGTATACCATTATACAAACTTAGTTATTGGCACAAACCTCTAGCTACAAACAATGCCAAGGAAGAACTCATCAAAGGAACGATACTTATTGCCTTATTCCGAGCACAAGAGGTTAAAGGAAACCATTGGTATTCGAGGTGATCCTGATGGTCTAGTCAATTGACCATAGGTAGGTAATCTGGCACATGGTTTGCTTGTTTTATTGTGTACTATGTTATAGGTATGTGGTGTACATGTATGCTATAATTTTGTTTCCTGGTCTCATTGCGTATTGACATTAATATTTTGACTATTGCAGGCATACATTGATAGCTTGATAGATTCATAGATTCATAAATTGCATAGACTTGATAGATTCATCATCATTAACTCTAAATCTAACCCTAACCCTCACCCAAACCCTAGCACTAAACCATCTTCTTCATCATCACCATCACCATCAACACCACCATCACCATCATCATCAACGTCTCCATCATCATCACCATCATCATCTTCATCACCATCACCATCATCATTGCCATGTCTAGGTTCCTCATCAACATCTCCATCATCACATCTTCTTCTTCATCATCATCATCTTCATTTCCATCACCATCATCATCAACGTCTTCATCATCATCACCATCTTCATCATCATCATTAACTTTAACTCTAACCTGTTGTTGCAGCAACATCCCCCCCAAAATTTTGTAGATATTAGGGCCCCTCCTTTTATTTTCCCAGAAAGTCTACTTAAAGAGTTAAGTCTCCTTTGGAAAATCTTTGAACTTAGTTTTTTGTTTCAAATGAAAGATCTCTTTTCGAGTTTAAGTTTTCTTCTAAGTCAAAACTCAAAATTTTCTCTCGAAACGGCGGAAGAACTCGAGATTCTCTCCCGAAACGGCGGAAGATAATGGGATGTTCACCCGTAACTTCAGAAGAAATCGAAATTCTTTCTCGAAACAACGGAAACAATCGTCAAGTCTTGCCGCAATGGGCGCCTTCTTACCAAGTCCCTCGGCCATTCACTTTTCAGAAAAGACTTGACAAACTCAGCCATCATTTCCGGAAGAACTTGTCGAGTCTTTCCACAATGGCGGAGAAACTCAAGAACTTCCACCGCAAACTTTTAGCTCGTCGAATCCGGGAGAACTCGTCAAGCTTTTTCGCGAAAACAGAGCATTTTTTCTTCTCTTTCCCGCGGCAAGCAAGATGCCGCATGCGGACTCGCAAAGTCCACCTACGCTTCGAAAGAAACTTGCAAAGTCCTCCCGCAACGTCGGACGGGACTCACCTTTTCCCTTCGATTTTGACGATTCTGCATAAGTGCCAAATGGGTGGAAATGACCCCATAGTATGAGTGATTAACCCCGTTTTAATTTTGCCACCTACCCAATTAAATGCCCACACGTACTAGGTTTGTATATAAGGGTGGTGGGGGTTTTGTTCCCATTGGTAGTTTATGATTTGGAGAACGTCGTTTGAAGCTGCGCGAATTGATTTGCTCTAGCTCAGCTCCTTTGTCGCCTAGCCAGCCCCATTTTCACCGCTATTTTGTTGCCAGGTAGGTGGTTCTACCGTCAACTTTGTCTTAGCTTTTACATTGAGACTTTTCCAAGTGATTTTCGTTTATTGCATTGCCTATGAGCATTCGTCGCATACCTTATGTTATTTTTTTGAGTTACCTGCAATCGTAGATTTTACGATCGCTGCAAGGCCCATGGTTTTCCCAATCCAAGGAAGCCAACAATGTGCGCTCAGTTGATAACGTGAACCTGTAACCGCTCCCATATACCCACTCGAGAGTTCCGAACTCGGCATCACCTCCCTAGAAAGATCGGTTTGACAGCCATAATATGTTTCCTTGGCTAGTCTGCATTTTGTTTCTTTCCTCGGCATGCGGCATTATGGCCTCTTGTGATTATACATTATCACACTAGTCCTTTTCTTTCTTGTCTTGCTCTATTTTATGCTCTATTTTACATAATGGTTGACAATATTATGCTCATGCACATATGGTTGCTGACAGGGATAAGCCACAATGCCAAAAGGTAGCAGAAAGAAAGCTAAAATGATGGAGCCAGAGCCAGTACAACCAAGCACTGAAACTCTTTTTCAAGACACAAAGTGCACCACAGGCGTCCCTCCCGATGTCCAGTGGGGATACATTTACCGGATGATTAGGAACAAAGATATCCCTGACGTGCTCTTGGAAGAAGAACAAATCTACCTAAACATCAGGACTTATGGCATATCCAGGGCTTCTACTCACCCTGAGCTATTCTCGTGCTCAGAAGTAATCGGGTGGATATTGGAACATGCCAACCCACAAACAAGAGTGTTGCATGATAGTAAGGGAGAGCCATTCGCTTTGTTCCATCCAGCTTATATTGCAGCAGCCTGCAAATTCTCGCATCCCTAGCAGGCACTGAGCGATGAATGGTTGGGATAGATGAATAATTTCGAAATGGCTAAAAAGATGTTAATCACGGGTAAGCAGCTAAGGAAGAGGGACAATGATGAGTATGACGTTCAGAGCCTAAGACCTCCCTTTAGGTTGATCTCCCTTATGTTAAGCAAAATTTTCGGCATGCCCGATGGAACCATATATAGGATACAATTGGCCCCCATAATCCACTACATAACATTTAAGGGAACTGTGTTTGATTGGGCTACTATCCTCTCATATAGTTTGGTATCCACTGTCACCGCAACTAGAGAAGGTTTGGCCCTAAAGAAATCAGAATTTTTCATGTCTTCATACCTCATTGATTGCATCCTAGCAAAGCTCCCTTTCCCCAAGTTAGGTTGCTCATGGGATCAAGCCAACACCCCGGTATACACTGCCTATAAAATAATGTGGGCTCAAAATTACAAAGCAAACTATAAGCTCATCTGCAAAGAGTTCATTATGCCTCTGTATGAGCAGATGTTCAATGAAGAGCCCAATTGCCTGTCAGAGAATTCCATGGAAGTCTTGGAAAATTATGGCGATTTCTACTTCTTAGAAAAGGGTACCTATATCAGGATGTTCGGAGGTACTAAGCCACCATACATCTTACCAAAATACACCACTGATTATGTAGTCCTGAAAGAAGCACTCAAGCAAGTTTTCCTTGATGGGATAGGAGGAGTTATTAATAATCAACCTAAGGCTTCCTTCCCTCCTTTTCCTTTCTGTATAGGAGCCTATAAATTCTCAGGAGTTGTAGCAGCCGAAGAGTTCATTCAAGAGCTGAAATATTTTCACTTCGGTGAAGCAATCTTCCATAGGAATGACAGGCAGAGCAAGGTAGCGGAGCATTGCAAGGAGTTGTATGCTCATTTTGAGTATTTCCATTACTATGATTCCGAAGAAGAAGTGTTCAGAGGAATCAGTAATATGATTGAATTACAGATTTGTCGTCACAGCAGTGGAGCTAGCTCTAGCTCTGCCACAGCCCGAGAAGCCAACCTCCAGAAAGAAAGGGAAGCGACTAAGGTTTTAGTCTGTGAGGAACAAATATTGAAAGAGGAAGCAAGACTGTAGCAAGAAGCTGAGGAAACAAGGTTGCAGAGGGAAGCTAAGGAAGTGAGATTGCAGCAGGAAGCTCAAGAACAAGAGCAGAGGAAGGTAATTGAAAATCAACAGTAGGCTGAAGAAGAGGAAAGAAGGCGTAAAGCTGAAGAAGAGCAAAAAGCTGAAGTAGATCTTAAGGCCAACGAAGATGCCCAGGCGGGTGGCTCTGGCACCCAAGACATGGAAATAGACTCATCTTAGGTACTACAAACCCCACCCGCAGAGGCAAAAGTCCATATAAGAGACCTCCCAATCATCCCTTTCACCCCATCCGAAGATCATATTGTGTCTCGATGGGATAAATTTGTGTATTATAAGAAGAGGAAGGTTGTGGTCTTGAAGTTAGAAGAAAGGATAAAGAGACTTTTTCAGGCAGATATTTGTCAAATAGAGTATGTAAAGAAGATTGATGTGCTAGCCACCGATGATCTTCATCACTACATTGAGCTATCATTAGTATACAATCATATGCTCAAGGAGATCCACCAGGAAACAATAGCAAAAATTCAAGGTATTGAAGAAGAGCTTGGTAAGCATGTGACTTCACAGAAAATCCTACTCCCCTCACCAGCAAATGTGGTTATAAGAGACATTGGTATCTGGTTCAGTTATATTGCAGAAGAAGAGAAGAAGGCAGCAGCAGCAAGTAGCGGCCAGTGCAGGCACATCATCCCCAGCAAAAGCACCACCCCAAGGATAAACACTCTAGTCATGATGCGTTGTTTTGTTTTGGTCTACTTTTTTGTCCCTATGGTTAGAGCGTGGAGTCACAAGGACAACTATCCTTTTCTGTTATGAGAAATAATTTCTATTATGAGAAAAGGGCCACGAATTGTTTATTTCTTGGGAAAGTCTTTAAAAGGCAAGTGTAAAAGGCTAGGTGGCAGCCCAAGAGGAATTTTGTAAACTTATAAATACATGCATAGGGAATAGTGTAAAAGGACTTTTGGCAGGGAAAAGGAATTTTCTAAACTTGTACGAACTATTTTGCACTTGCTCCAAGAAAATGAATTTTGTCTAATAAGAGCCTAGAGAGGACATCTTTTGCCTGGAAATGTGTGTTGGATGCATGCTGATCCATTCTTGTGACATTCATATCTTATTGTGAGATCTTTCTTTACTGTTCTGAATTGTTTCTATGTATTGGGTGATCTTACTATTTTCTGTGAAATGATGTTTCTCCTAACATGAGTAATAGAATGCTTTCATATGAATTAAAAGCTATCTTTTATATCTTTAATCTCTGGCTGTAGATTTATCTTTATGATTTAATGGCTATCTGTTGATCTTTAGATGTTTCTTTCAGCACATTACTCATATTTACAGTTTTGCTCCTTGCAAGGATAGATTAGATTTGTTTCAGTTTTAGATATAGATTTGTTTTAAGCTCTGCATTTAGATTAAATTAGCATAGGCACTTGCACATTATCTTAACAATAAAATCAAAAGAACGGTGGATCGGTCCATAACCGGTGTAGAAGAAAACAAATCCAAATCTAACGGTAGCTGGAACCGCTAACTGGATGGATTCCCCATACCAAACGGTGGACAATCTAATTGAGATAGTTTACCGGGGAGAATCCCTTTCTGCTTGATGCTGCGATCTTCGAGGCATCAACATAACCCTAATTCAATTTCCTTCTATAACTCTAATTTCCTTCATCATCATCACGCTAGCTATACCTTCCTGGTGGACGATTTTGCAAAGTTGACCCTCGTGTGCAAAAATTGCACACTCCCTCACTGAGAAAAACCCTAGTTTCCAAGATGGACCTACAAGATGATACATGGGCCATGGGACCAACAGATAGGGGCACCCCTAGCACTATCCCGACGTCCTGAATCCAACGAATTCGATGGTTCATTGATCGGAGCCACGACCGTCATTCTATGGCTCATTCCATCCGGCATCCAAAAGGCCTTTAGGGACACCTGCTGGATACCTGCGGGGGGCATAGAAGTCCAACTGTGCAACAAAACCAGGTTCTGGGGAGTCCTGCAAGTGTGTCTAGGGAGGTTTCGACTGGGAATGCTAACCACAAGTGCTCGACAGACGATTTTGCAAAGTTGACCCCCGTGTGCAAAAATTTCACACTCCCTCATTGAACAAAACCCTAGTTTCCAAGATGGACCAACAAGATGACACGTGGCCCATGGGACCGATAGAGAGGGGCACCCCTAGCACTGTCCTGACGTCCTGAATCCAACAGAATTGACGGTTCGTCGATAGGAGCCACGTTCGTCATTCTATGGCTCATTCCGACCCGCATCCAAAAGGCCTTCAAGGACACCTGCTGGATACCTGTGGGGGGCATAGAATTCCAACTGTGCAGCAAAACCAGGTTCCGGGGAGTCCTGCAAGTGTGTCTAGGGAGGTTCCGGCTAGGAACGCTAGTCACAAGTGCCCGACGGATGATTTTGCAAAGTTGACCCCCGTGTGCAAAAATTCCACACTCTCTCACTACGCAAAACCCTAGTTTCCAAGATGGACCAATAAGAGGACACATGGGCCATGGGACCAGTGGAGAGGGGCACACCTAGCACTGTCCCAACGTCCTGAATCTAACGGAGTTGACGGTTCGTCGATCGGAGCCACGACCGTCATTCTATGGCTCATTCCGTCCCGCATCCAAAAGGCCTTTAAGGACACCTGCTGGATACTTGCGGGGGGCATAGAAGTCCAACCGTGCAGCAAAATTGGGTTCTAGGGAGTCCTGCAAGTGTGTCTAGGGAGGTTCCGGCTAGTAATGCTAGCCACAAGTGCCCGACGGACGATTTTGCAAAGTTGACCCCGTGTGCAAAAATTGCACACTCCCTCACTGAGCAAAATCCTAGTTTCCAAGATGGACCAACAAGAGGACACGTGGGCCATGGGACTGGTGTAGAGGGGCACCCCAAGCACTTTCCTGACTTCTTGAATCCAACGGAGTCGACGGTCCATCGATCGGAGCGACGGTCTTCATTCTATGGCTCGTTCTGTCCGGCATCCAAAAGGCCTTTAGGGACACCTATCGGGGGCATAGAAGTCGAACCGTGTAGCAAAACCTGGTTCCGGGGAGTCCTGCAAGTGTGTCTAGGATGGTTCCAGCTAGGAACGCTAGCCACAAGTGCCCAGTGGACAATTTTGCAAAGTTGACCTCCATGGGAAAAAAATTGCACAGTCCCTCACTGAGCAAAACCCTAGTTTGTAGAATGCACCTACAAGATGACACGTGGACCATGGGACCAATGGATAGGGGCACCCCTAGCACTATTCAGACATCCTGAATTCAATGGAGTCGACATTTCGTCGATCCGAGCCACGGTCGTCATTCTATGGCTTGTTTTATACCCTCACGTCCTGAGAAGGTTGAAGCAATAAAGCAACAACTCTCTAGTATTCATCGAGGATCTAAATTTATAATTGTCTTCTGGGTAGATTCAGGCATGGAATAATATTTGGTGGCACTTCCAAGCTCCACAGACCATTTGGTCAGCCACAATATGTGTGACTCCTTTGACGAAAGATAAATTTTGGTGTGGACAGCAGCATTTGATACACTAGCCAAATCTATGTTGTTGGAAGAACTTACATATTTTAGCAAAGGAGCATTTTGTAGGTGACTTGAAAATCCCTTCCAATTTTCAGCAATAAAACAAAGAAGTTCAACATACATATTTTTAGGCAAGCTTATCAACCAATCAGACAACCAAATATAGGGAGATAACCATGCCCAAAAAATTCAAGCTATTATAAAACTCTTGTTTATCAAGATAAGGATGGACTATGTGTGCATTACGAGAATATAGATGAATGAAGTCGCTTTTATGAACTTGTCCTATTGCTTTCTCCATAATGCATTTAAAAGTAGGGAGTATTGTCTGAGCTTCTGTTGGTTTACATAAATGTTTATTCCCAAAGATGGCGTCACATAAAACCACTTCCTCGGCTCTCAATTGGGTCTGAATGGCATCTCAACTTTTGTTAGCTGTGGATAACGAGGAATATGAAAGGGAAGGTACCTATAGACCCAAGTTTTCAATGATAGAGGTGAATTACCACTTATCAGAGCATGAAATGCTGAAAAAAAGGCTAATGGAACACAACGAAGGATTCCCTGGTTCCACTTGTTATTGAAAATGATACTTTCTCTTGACGAAATCAGTAAAAAATATGTCTGTATTATAAATGGAAATCCTGTTACAATTTTTTGTCGGAAGAAAAGCATAGATACCTATAGCCATCATATTTCCTTCTGTAAGCCGCTCACCCATCGGAAAAGCTAATGTAATAGCCCATTTCCCAACATATTTCCTCTACTCAACCCTACACTTGTTTTCCACATGAAACCGCTGCCTCCACATGTAATAACTACATTGTTTTGTCGAAAATTGATCTTTTTCTGCTAACAAATGCAAAATGAAGGATTCATTATCATTGCTACGAGAAGTTCTAAGGTTAGTTTCTCATAAAATAGATATTGTATAAATCCTATTAAGATCGATATGTTCTAGCTCACGAACTGAGAGCTTCTTTATCTTAGACATAAACAAAAGAGCTTCAGGATGAATACTAGAGAGTTGTTGCTTTACAGCTTCAACCTTCTTAAGACGTGGGGGTATAAAACGAGCCATAGAATGATGACCGTGGCTCAGATCGACGAACCGTCGACTCCTTTGAATTCAGGACATATGGATAGTGCTACGGGTGACCCACTCCACCAGTCCCATGGCCCACGTGTCATCTTGTAGGTGCATTCTGCAAACTAGGGTTTTGCTCAGTGAGGGATTGTGCAATTTTTGCCCACGGCGGTCAACTTTGCAAAATCATCCACCGGGCACTTGTGGCTAGCGTTCCCAGCTAGAACTGTCCTAGACACACTTGCAAGACTCCCCGGAACCAGGTTTTGCTGCACGGTTGGACTTCTATGTCCCCGACAGGTATCCAGTAGGTGTCCTTAAAGGCCTTTTGGATGCCGGACGGAACGAGCCATAGAATGAAGACCGTCGCTCCGATCGATGAACCACCGAATCCGTTGGATTTAGGACGTCGGGATAGTTCTAGGGGTGCCCCTCTCTGTTAGTCCCATGGCCGACGTGTCCTCTTGTTGGTCCATCTTGGAAACTAGGGTTTTGCTCAGTGAGGGAGTGTGCAATTTTTGCACAAGGGGGTCAACTTTGCAAAATCATCCACCGGGCACTTGTGGTTAGAGTTCCCAGCCAGAACCTCCCTATACACACTTGAAAGACTCCCTGGAACCCAGTTTTGCTACACGGTTGGACTTCTATGCCCCCCGCAGGTATCCAGCAGGTGTCCCTGAAGGCCTTTTGGATGCGGGACAGAATGAGCCATAGAATGACAGTCGTGGCTCCGATTGACGAACCGTTGACTCCATTGGATTCAGGACATCGGGATAGTGCTATGGGTGCCCCTCTCCACTGGTCCCATGGCCCACATGTCCTCTTGTTGTTCCATCTTGGAAACTAGGGTTTTGCTCAGTGAGGAAGTGTGCAATTTTTGCACACGGGGGTCAACTTTGCAAAATCGTCTGCTAGGCACTTATTGCTAGCGTTCCCAGTCGGAACCTCCCTAGACACACTTGCAGGACTCCCTGGAACCCGGTTTTGCTGCACAGTTGGACTTCTATGCCCCCTGCAGGTATCCAGCAGGTGTCCTGAAGGCCTTTTGGATGCGGGACGGAACGAGCCATAGAATGACGGTCGTGGCTCCGATCGATGAACCGTCAAATCTGTTGGATTCAGGACGTCGGGATAGTGCTAGGGGTGCCCCTCTTCGCTAGTCCCATGGCCCACGTGTGCTCTTGTTGGTCCATCTTGGAAACTAGGGTTTTGCTCAGTGAGGGAGTGTGCAATTTTTGCACACGGGGGTCAACTTTGCAAAATCATCCGTTGGGCACTTGCGGCTAGCGTTCCCAGCCGGAACCTCCCTAGACACACTTGAAAGACTCCCCGGAACCTAGTTTTGCTGCATAGTTGGACTTCTATGCCCACCATAGGTATCCAGCAGGTGTCCTTGAAGGCCTTTTGGATGTCGGACGGAACGAGCCATAGAATGACGGTCGTGGCTCCGATCGACGAACCATCGACTCCGTTGGATTCAGGACATTGGGACAATGCTAGGGATGCCCCTCTCCGTCGATCCCATGGCCCATGCGTCATCTTGTAGGTCCATCTTGGAAACTAGGGTCTTGCTTAGTGAGGGAGCGTGCAATTTTGCACACGGGGGTCAACTTTGCAAACTCGTCCGTCGGGCACTTGTGGCTAGCGTTTCCCTTCTTATGGTGAAAAATGGGATGGTGATGGTGACAACATGGGTAGGAAGAGCATGGTGAGGATGATGATGGTGGTGATGATGATTAGGGTGAGGATGATGATGATGAGGGTGAGGATAATGAGGATGAGGATGAGGGTGGTGATGATGATTATGAAACTTGTGCAATTTATCAAAACAAACATAGGACCATGAAGATGTCGATGTTGATGATGACGATGATGATGAATATGATGATGATGGTTGTGGTGGTGATGAAGATGATGATGATGGTGATGGTGATGATGATGATGAGGGTGAGGATGATGAGGATGAGGATGAGGATGAGGATGAGGATGAGGATGAGGGTGATGAGGATGATGATCATGATGACAGTGAGGATGTGGATGAGGGTGAGGATGATGAGGATGATGATCATGATGGTGGTGGTGATGATTATGAAGATGTTGGTGATGAGGGTGATGAGCATGATGATCGTGATGATGAATATGTTGATGATGATGATGATGATGAAGATAATGGTTTACCGTGATGAGGAGGAGGATGATGAGGATGATGAGGATGATGATGATGGTGGTGGTGGTGGTGGTGGTGGTGGTGATGGAGATGATGATGATGATGATGATGATGATGATGATGATGGTGGTGATGAAGATGATGATGATTAGGATGAGGATGAGGATGATGAGGGTGAGGATGATGAGGATGAGGATGAGGATAAGGGTGATGATGATGATTATGAAACTTGTGCAATTTATCAAAACAAACATAGGACCATGAAGATGTTCATGTTGTTGATGATGATGATGATGAATATGATGATGATGGTGGTGGTGGTGATGAAGATGATGATGATGGAGATGGTGATGATCATGATGAGGGTGAGGAGGATGAGGATGAGGGTGATGAAAATGATGATCATGATGATGGTGAAGATGTGGATGAGGGTGAGGATGATGAGGATGATGATCATGATGGTGGTGGTGATGATGATGAAGATGTTGGTGATGAGGGTGATGAGCATGATGATCGTGATGATGAATATGTTGACGACGATGATGATGATGAAGATAATGGTTTACCATGATGAGGATGAGGATGAGGATGAGGGTGAGGATGAGGATGATGGTGACGATGATGATGATGAGGGTGATGATGAGGATTACGAAACTTGTGCAATTTATCAAAACAAACATAGGACCATGAACATCTTATTTTCGTTCATCAATACAACATTATCAAGGAATATCATTAAACTAGTTAGGTATTTCATTTTCCATGGATTCTGGATGATTACTTTTGCATTATGACAGGTGGAAAATGGACATATGAAAGAGGTAAAGCACAAACTAGGGTCTTACATACTAGGGTTTAGTAAGGATAGGGTTTATATCTTCAACGATATTATGAGAGTGAATTCATGACCAGCTATTGGTTAGCATATTTTAACAAAATAGGGTATATTTGTTACATATATTTGACCATATGTACATGAAGGCCCAATGAATTTTATTACACTTTAGTTATGCATTCCTTGCCATTAAATCGAACTGCATAGATGCTCATGTACCTATAGTTTGATGAAATACAGTAGCATTGATGAAATGTGTAGCATCTATTGGACTTCCTCTTACTGTCTGAAAATGTCATAGGATTACATTGATGGTATGCGTAGCATGTTACTATTATGACAGAGGTTTTTTCCTTGCAACATATTTTCCTTGCAACCATAATCATGATCAATGGGTATGAACCCTTGGAGTTGACAAAAAACACAATTTTAAATTAGATATCAAATTAGCATGCATGTGCTAAGTTCATTGAATTGTTGAAAGATATTATTAGTTTTTTCCACTAAGATAATGTTTTCATAACACAATGGTGAGATGTTACTTGATCAATGCAATAAATGTAAGAGAATAAATATTGCTTGAAATGTAATTTTATAAATTTCAATAGCATAATTGATCAATTTGTGGAAGAGATGAATCATCACAAGCACAAGTCAAAACTCAAGAGAAAATATGGAATATATTGATAGTCGAATGTTTGTAATACAAAATATGGGAAAGTAGCTGGACCTCAAATGGCCTGTCAATGTACATGTATCCCTAAGTACAACAATGTGTACATGTATGTCAAAATACATGTATACAAGACTATGCAACATCAAAAATCAAATTTTCTCTTGTTTTTCCTCGACTTTCCTCTATCGATCATCTCCCTCGGATCGCTCGGAATCTCATAAGTCTGCAAAAAAAATCATTATTTTTATCAAATAACTACACTAATACCCTACCATCAACAAACTTAAAAAATTAACTTATGGCCAAATTATTTATGACAAACACTCACCAAGTCCTCATGGGGTATAGATGTGAGCAATGTGATCATGGAAGGCATCTCTATAGTTGTGCTCTGCAAATAAAAGATCATATCTCAATTAATTCAACAATTCAACATTGATCAACGTGTTTGGGTAAATTGAATAAAAAACTTGGTCATTAATGAACATATCACCGCAAGAGGAGACTCGGTCATAACCATGGATTGAGCAGAGGGCCATGGGACTGGTGGTCAACACAAACTCTACGTACATCTTTCTCAGAAAATACAAAGGAATTTCCCTGTTGTTGTGTGGTGGTGCATCAAACACCATGTACCATCGGTCCATCCAATTATCTATGAATGGTTGATATGTACACAACTCGATAGAAATGTGCCTTTTGTTTGCATTAGGGACTTCACCATCCCGTCGATTTCTAAACAGGGAAAAGATTTGTTCTTTTGATATTTTCAACTTCTTGACTTCTTTGTAGCTAACTCCATCCGCATATTGTTGCCTCTTTCTTTCTCTGAATGTGGCAATATCTTGCAAAGCACCATTAGACCTACTAAAGGTCTCTATCATTGCATCCAAATTGGATGCAAGAATAACATGCCTATCATCAACAATATTAATTGAGGCTCGAATTTCTCTGAGCCTCTGAATTTCTCTTCGGATGTTAGAGTGGGCATCCATGGTCATCACTACAAACAAAAAATAAAAATAAATATCATTAGAAACGTATACATGTGCTATAATGACATCTCTCAAAAATGAAAAATGTACAAACTTTGTGCAAGAACAAATACATTACAAACATAAATATCATCTCAGGCATACATTACAAACATAAATATCATTTCATATGACCATTGCAGGCATACATGATGGGTCATTGATGGCATAAGGGTGGAGACCATGCGGGCATAAAGACCATGATGATGTGGCAAAGATATGTATTTTTATTGGTTAAACTGAGGCAGCCTATTGATGGATAGAATGAAGACATGCTGGTAGAATGATGAAGAGATGACTAATGATATGGGAATAATGTTGTAATGTGCATATGGACAGTGTAAAGTGTATGAATGGAGATATGGTAGCAGAATGATATGACATGAATAATGATAACATAATGAAGATGTGATCTAATTGGTGATATTTGCTTATGGATAGAATGAAGTTATATTGACTAATGAGTGCTTGATGAGAATGATGAAGTGCTTTGGAAACAAACAAGGGCTTCTGGCTAATGATGTATGTAATCTGCAGACTTAAGAAGAGTCTGAAATATCATTTGTAAATCTATGGTTGTTGGGGTGTTGGTGCATCCCAGCGAGTTGCAGCTGACAGAATTATCTTATGAAGAGGATTGTCATTGATGACAACATTAATGACAAAGGTGTAAATGGCATGACGACAAGCAAACAAAGTGACTTGACAAGGACTTGGAAAAGACAAGACAAAAGACAAGGTGTTGGGAATTGGCACACCTAATGAGCCAAATGACCCATACTGTGGTCATTTGGAGTTGGTCCTAATACCCTAGACAAGGATAACTTGGAGATAACATGTTACATGAAAAAAGAAGCTTGAAGTTGACACTTGGTAAGGAGATTGCGGGCATCCCTTATGGCATATGCGGGCATCCAGAAATGAAGCCGATGGACATGCGAGCATGTGGACAAGGTGACATGCGGGCATCTTGAATATGCATATGCGAGCATGTTTGTGGAAGCTGCGGGCATCCTGGAGGCATGGAAAAGACCCCCATGTGGGCAATTGAAGAAGGTCTAGCTGCAGACATGTTCAAAGGCATAAATATGGCCCTTGCGGGCATGAGTTACAAGCTAGTGCGGGCATGCTGGAAGCAAAAGAAAATGGTGATGATGTGGGTATGAAGACCACATTTAGGTGGGAAAAAGAAAGTCTAAATAAATATATACATGTATATATTTATAATTTATGAGGTCTTTATGGAGCAACAGTAGAAATTAGAGTTTAACCTTTATCTTTGGATTAATTGGGGCTACAGTATGCTGATGTGCTGCTGGTGTACAAACTAAGATGCTGATGATATATATGGACAAAATGAATTCATGATTATTGGGGCTACATACGATGAACAAAATGTTGATCTAGGGTAGCATGAAACAGGGACATAATGCTTGCTTGGGTTATGACAATTAATGATAATCAGAATGATGTTATAGACAGATATGTTGGGTGACAATGATGATTGATGTGATCAGTGAGCCATTGTGTCTAACAGGGTGGATGTAAAATTCATTAAAATTTTAAAATTTTAAGTTTTGGCATTTCATTTACAAATATTTTTAGGTGACAATGATGATTGATGTGATCAATGAGCCATTGTGTCTAACAGGGTGGATGTAAAATTCATTAAAATTTTAATTTTTGGCATTTCATTTACAAATATTTTTAGATTAGGGAAACATAAAAATTTATAAACTTAATGATGAGATGATGCAACGATTAATATGCTTACCTTTCCAATCGTCCTTGCAAGATAAATTTGGGATTGTTGAGCCTCCAAATCTCCTCGGTTGAGCTTCTCCAATGCGTTTTGGGAAGGCGAAATCGCTCGAGCGTTCATGTTTGGGTAAAACAGTGCCGCGGTTTGCGGCACTATTTTTTTTTTGTTATATTAACCATAACACTCGAGCATTTTGTAATCCTATCCTACATGTTAAATGACATGGCAGGTTTGGAGCCCGCCATTCCTAGTTTTACATAACACGCGAGCATTGTGCATTTACTCAATTCTCGCGCGTGTTTCATTTACCGATTGCATCTAAAGGGTCCCTCAACTTCGTGCGAGGGCCCTCCTAATAGTTGGAACTCACTTTAACCATTCACAATTATACGACCATTGGGAATATCAAAACAAGTTGGAAAGGGGAAATCAACCCTTGGGAAACAAAAATCGAGTTTCTAACTGGTATATAGGCGTTTAAATGGAAAAAAACGGCCTCCATGGACCCCCAAATTGTGATTCTATTCCTCCCAGACATTCTACAACCCAAAAAAGACTTCCTATCTAGAGAAAATGGAGGAAAACCCATGAAAAACATGGAGGAAAACACCTAGCAAGCTCAGACTGCGTGAGAGAGCAAAACCAATGGATGAATAATGGGTTGGGGAGCAAATTCGTGGCTCTTTTCTTTCCCTAGGAAGACAAACACGATTTTCCAAAAATTAGTGGCTTTCCCATACACGAAATTGGACAGCCATACCTCCCCATTTCCCAAAATAATAACTACCTCAACCACCTTTTGGAAGAATTAAATGATTGGGTGCATAAGTCAAAATGGGTAGTTAATGGTTCATGGGTTCTCTCATTGACACTTGGATTGACACTGTTGGCTTCAAGGGTTTGAATATTTTCGTCCCTTTTCCTTGTAAAAATCATGCTCTCGTACTCTTGTTGCATTGTATAGCTAGTTGCGGGTATTTTATTAAAATACATTTACATCATACTTATTATTTCCATCATGCTAGGCTAGCACACGATCCACATGCATCTATTTTTAATTGCTGATACTAGAACAATAAATCGATGGAAGGGCCTTGGCCTTGAGCTCCTCACCATGATTTTATAATGATATTACATCATTTACATGATTTAATTTAATACATTACAAGGGTTAAACAGGGGGTATTACAAGGTCTCAACCAAATAGATGAACCAATTTGCACATTTAGTTTAGTTAGATTTTGTAATCTATCTATGCAATTATGGCCCATTTGTAAATGCATCTCAGTATCGACGGTGCAAGTTTTTGTGATAGAAACCATCACGATTCTTCAACCCTGTGGCCCAAATAAGGGTGCACCTTAAAGTTGACTTGCCTACAGATTTGAAGGACTTTGTGCTTTTTCATGTTGGGATAAGAAGAGGCTAAAGCAACTTGTTAGGTCTATAAACCTAACAAACACCTATTTTGATTCCAAAGTCAAAATCACCAAAATTTTGACTATATGATGATAATTGACCAGAAACCACAAACAAAACTTATATCTCGAGCTATATGGAAAAAAAAAATCACAACCCAATAATGATAAAATTGTTGCATGGACACAAGTGGTTCACATGAACATTCAAGACAAAAACCAAATAGAGTTACAAAGTCACATGTTAATAATGGTTGGTAGTGGCAAGTTATTTTGATGGACCTTAGAACTCCTTGTTAATAAAGTAATGGATTATCTTGTCCTAACACCTTTCTCATGGAGTGGTAGACATAAGGCTTATTCTCCACAACTATTTCTCATTACCTTGTAAGAAGAAATGATAAATGACATTTTCAAGAGGCCATACCCAATCACCTTGGATCATTGGTTTATAGCCTATAATTCCCAAAACTTTAAACCCATACGAAGTTTTAGATGGGGTTGGTAATAATCAAAAGGAGATGGAATGCACGGTCCTTACAATTTCTTAATGAAAGTTGTTTCATGGAATTTTTGGGCACTAACCAACCTTGGTATACAAGACATGTCCCAAAAAATTCAAATTGCAATTTGTAAGCTTGATATTTTGTGTTTGCAAGAGGTTAAATTCACCGAGTTTTAGTTAAAGATCGCCATGAGTGTGATTTGACCAAATGTTATTTTTTTTCTTGAACTAATAATGAGAAAGGTGAGGGTGAATAGGTGTTTCTCTAGACACTCATGGAACTCACTCAAACTATTTGGGATAGTTAAGGACTATTTGGATGGGTTTGGATGGTGTCGAGCAAATTCTATCAATTTTAAACCCTAAATTTTTGGATCTTGGTTTGTCTCTCCCCATTTTTTTTATCAACCAAAGGTGGTCAAATTTGTAGAGAGTATCTTTCATCATGACTTCCACACCAATAAATTTATGAAAAACTAGTGGGCGTTTGAGTCAAACTGCATATGCAAGAGTTACACTCCCAACAAGTTGACCACCAATTGAACACCTCCATGACCTTGTTTCTTAACATTCCACCTTCTCATCTCTTTCCCTTCTCGTATCTTCATTATTGCAAATGCATTGTAATAAAATAATGGAATTCACCTCATGTCACATGGATTCACCTCTTTCACGAGCATTCAATCCATGAGAGTAGCTAAGTATATATTCTAGGATATTTTTACTGCCATGTATACAACCATATATTAATAAAATTTTCAATTCACTCCAATTATGTGTATTGTGTTAGGTTTATTTATCTATGAATAAGCTATGTTTATTTCCTCTTTTATACACATAAAGAGTTGGAATTTTGCGTGTCCATAAAATTCCTTTTGTACTATGTATCAATTGCCACTCTACTCATTCCTCAACTAGGTTCTACTATTATTGTGTGCGGGAAATACCCCACACAAACCATATATATTTTGGTCAACTTTGATGGTTACTTGTTAGGGATTGACAATATTTCTTGCTCCAATGATGTAATGGAGAGATCATTCTTCCAAAGATAGTTTATGAACTATCAAAAGTCCCCTAACTAGTTTGTTGAGTAATTAAGATGGTTAAGGGACTATAAGATAAGAGGTAGGTGGTTTCATGTGTGAATTCCACATAAATAGAAGGACACTTGGTATGCTTTGGAATCTAGACTATGGCTTGATGACCCTAATAAGCTCTAGCACCATGACTCTATAGAGTTTTGGTGTATTTGGAGCAAGTTTTAAAAAGAGCTTGAGAGGGTTATGAAGAAGCTTACTAAAGCCATGCTTTTTTCCTTCTATTCTTTATCATGACAATGGAATATTTGTTATATATTAGGTTTGGACACTCTATTGGGGCAACAACCTATTTGATCCATTGTTTCAAAGGGTGCAAAACAATTGAATACATGAAGCTTAGTTTATATTAAATATTTCTCATGTAGAAAACCTTATTTGCATAGTTTGCATTAGATTAATTTGGATGTTAGTCCCTAGGTTGAGTAGAGATTAAATAAAAATTATCTAATAGTAGGATGCTTTTTCCTATATTGCCACCTTCTCTAGGGGATATGGTTGTAATACCCCCATTTTGACCCTTAGAATGTATTGGTTTCATATGTAAATACTGTGCATAGACAATGTATGAATTCCTAGCATGGATCTCAAGGCCAAGGCCCTGCTAATGAATGCTCTCCTTTAAAAGGTAAGTATTTTATAGTTTGTGAGCCACGTGCTAGTAAACCATGGTAAATTGTAAAAAGATGTAAATATTTATCATGCAAATAAAATTCCAAATGTTGGCTATGGAAGAAACTAAAAATAGGGGGGCTATATGTATCCACTAGGGAGAGGTGAGGGGTTAGGGAATTGAATCCTTTGTTTCCAAATGTCCTCTTGAGAACCCATATTGACTAGATATGATGACATTTAATTATGTTGTGAGGCAACTGCGAAATCAACTCATGGAGTTAATGGAGTGTGAGAAAACTTAGAAAATTAGTATGGCTAGGTATGGGCTTAGTTTACTTGACCCGGAAGTAAATTTCCTCATGGGAATTTGTTTTCCATCATCCCCATTCCATGGTGGAACAACCAGACATCAATTCTCAGCCTGTTATGCATCCCCAACAGTGAAAATTGCACAAATTTCAACTTGAGAAAATGCCATGTTTCAAACTATAAAAAATGCCCAAAAACTCGTGTGAGTCATGAAATCTAGTGGGGAATCCATAGACCCGAAGCTTGGGGAGAATTTGACAGTGTTAGAAGCTTGAAATTCCACGAGAGAACCTAGATTTGGAAGCCCGAAAATTTAATTCCGTGAATGTAAATTTGTTTTTCCAGAAATCATAAAATCAAAGAGGATATTGAAATTAGAGAGAGACCAGAAGTTTGAATGGCTTGATAAACCCAATGAAGGAAAGAAATATATAAAGGTTACCAAATTATACCTTTATATGTCCACCATGAATAGCACTTGAGTGAAGGGGCACCTGAGGGACTGTGCAGCAGAGAAGGGGTACTTCCTTGTGTTGGATGTGGTAGATAATGTGTATGCCAAGGTTGTCTAAGACCAATTGAGATGCATGTAGCTATGTGGATGAGATCACTGTCTTAGCATTCACCATCGTTTCCTCTCTGCATGTTTGACAAACCCAACCATGTGTCGGATTAGCATGAGTGATTGTGGCTATGGTTGTGAGTGAGCCTGAGTAGTTCCTCCTTAGTGGATACATAGCCTAGCTCAATAGTGGTCTCTCAACTGAATTAATATAGGATGGATAGAAACCTACGGTTAGGTGGAATGTTGCTCTTCCATAGCCAGTTGCTCAGGCAATTTCAATTAAAAGATAAGTGTTCACTATTGCTTCTAACTATGCCAAATTTATGTATTATGAGCGATTGTTTGCTTATCTCAGATTGAATGAAATGATCCAATTTGAATTGTTAAAATTGAATGCATGCAATTAGCATAAGATGAGTTTATTTATGTGCATGTTTTTATTGTTATGCCTGTGATGAGAATGCTGGTATATGTATACTGTGTGTGCACTGATAGAGTTTAATTATGTTGTGTATGTTTTATGCACATGCACACACATTTAAATGTTAATGAATTTGATAATATGGCCCTAGGGGCAAATTTTAGCACCCCATGTATCCTTCATGTTCCCTCCACTGATCGATTTGATGGGAGGGGACGTGACTGAGTGGTATCAGAGTTAATGGTTGTAGTACTGGGGTTGTTTGGGATGGAATCTACCCCTACATGCATAAAATCAGAAATGCACAGGAAGTGTTGGTGACCATTTGGTAATATTGTGGGTTCAATTAATGACCAACAATCATACTCTTCAAATCTTGCATAGGAGCACATCATTGTGTAGAGCTCGCCAAGATTTTTCCAGCGATGCCCATTTAATAAAAAATGGAATTCAGACGTGAAAGATATCAACATCGGTAGAGTCGTGGAAGATTTGGTGTTGTGGTGATGACTTCCGACTCCAAACGTACGAAAGATAGTATTCAAAGTTGAGAGGTTGGGGGTGGTTCGTCAAGATCAGTTGGTAGTGCCGACTTCTAAATCACGACATACAGAAGGTAGTAGTCAGAGTCGATAATTCAGGGTAGTCTTGTTGGGATCCATTGTGTGCTTTCGAATTCTCATTTCTGACATATAGAAGAAAGCAGTCGGAGTCGGGAGTTCGTGGGTGTTTGTCGAGTTGGTTTCACGGTGCCGAATTTTGACTCCCAACGTATGTAAGGAACAGTCGGTGTTGGGAGGTCGGGGGCGGTTTGTCGAGATTGGATTACAGTGCCGACTTTTGAATCTCGATGTATGGAATATATTAGTCAGATTTGGGAAGTCAGAAATGGCTCGTTATGGATCAGCTGTTCGTTTCGATTTCTAATTTTTGATAGAAAAAGTCAGAAAGGATTGGAAAAGTCGGGATCGACCGAGTTGGGGTCAGGACGTTGGCTGATATTTTCCATAGCAGGAGCAGTTTAAATCAGAATTGGTTGAGATTTGTGGCATTTGTATGCCATTAGAGAAGGTCACAAAAATAATTTTGAGAGGCCCAAGCCTGTTTTGCTCCGATTTGGCGGAAATTTTGAAATAGACTTTCAAATATCGGTATCCAGAGGTGCAATGTGAGCTTTATTTGGGACAAAATTGCTAAGGTGTAGTCATGGGCCAGGAATGAAGTTAATAATGGAATATTGGGTTCAAATTCCAAAAGGTGTGGAGTTGAGGTGTGAATGAAGGCCAAAATGCACTATTCTGGAGCACTTTTTGGGGATTTTGAAAAACTTGCAGGAGGAAAAAGTGACCTTAGGTATCAAAACCAATAAAATTATTGAACTCGAAACTTTACCTAGTCATTAAAACGATCAACTTCCGTTAGACTAATTTTTTCCATAAACGCTTAGTTTGGGAGATAACCATTTTTGCCAAAAATTCCAAGATTTGGAAAAAGTTACAAAAGTCAAAAGTAGTTAAACCCATAATTGTATGGAGCTTGACTGGTGCATCAGATCGGATATTTGAAAGTTGCTAAGTGATCATTTTCATATGAAAAAAAATTCCCGATAGAAAATGCTTTCTAGTTATCTTTATATTTACTTCTACAAGTGGCTGAAGATGGCCGCCGAGGCTAATTGCACCTGTGCAAAAAGTGCAGAATTGGGAAAAAGTGATATTTTTGGAAGAGTATAGATTCCATATCCAGAATCAAAATGGAGCACGAAGATTGGCATTGGAAATATTATCCATGAGGGAAAAATTTTGCACAGTCGTAATTTGAATGAGGAATTCCAATGTCTCAGAGATTAGAACAGAAAATTGTTTGTAACCTTGTTTTGACAAAAAAAATTGTTAATAAAGGAAATTTATAGAAATGTATAAATGGAACAAGGAGAAAAGTACCTAAGAATCATGAGAATAATTCCATGAGACTAATTCTATTAAAATTAGTATTTTTATGTTTCATTTCATATATTACTAAAATGTTTAATAAATATCTCTATGATGCACAATGCTTGCAGTTGATAAGCTTTGAACAGTTGTAGCGGAGGGTAGTAGGCAAAGGGAAAGAGACCCCAAAGTAAAATGGTGACCATGAATGATTCCCAAGACCCCTATGAACATTATGAGGATATATTATGAGAAAATATGCAAGAGTACAATTCTGAGACAAAGTCCAATGGGAGAAGGGAGCATATCACTCCTCAAAATTTGGTTGAAACAATGAGAGATTGATCAAATCTCAAGAAGAGCAGAATCGGATTAATGTTTTCATCCTTCAAATCCTCACGGATATTTAGCAGAGATCTCATATTGGATCTAATCCAATCAATGTTTCTCAAGAAAGAAGAAGTGCAGAGAGTTACTCTAGAAGTCACAATAGAAAGACGACGCCAAGTCCAAGAAGTTGTTCCTTGAGAAGGGAACGTAAGATATCTTTGCCGAAATCATATTCTAGCAGTTCACGTGATTCTAAATATTCACAAAGCATTCCAATGCATACGTCCAACAGGTTTGAAAGAAGAAGGGATTTTAAAAGGATTCTATAAGGAGAATTTAGAAAGGCAATGTATCCTACATTTGATGGAGAAAGTAAGACATGTCAAGAAGCAGAAGCATGGCTTCTTGGGATGAAGAAGCATTTTAGAATTAATGATCACATTGGAAATTAAAAGGCCATAATTTCTATTTACAATCTAAATGGTCAAGCTTCAATTTAGTGGGAGCACCTCATGCATTTAAAAGGAATCAAGGAAAGAAGGTTCAGTTGGGAGCGATTTAAGAAGTATTTCGAGGAGAAATACCTATCTACTAGGTATTATGATAACAAGAGGAAGGATTTCAATGAACTAAAATTGGGACACAAATCTATGGAAGAACATGTCCATAAGTTTTTGGAATTGTTGAGGTATGTAGATTACATCAAAGATGAAAGAGTAAAAATCCAATGCTTCCTTGGAAGTTTGCCCCAAAATTTCAGAGATACGATTGAGTTTGTTAACCCACCAACTCTTGATTGGTCCATTAGGATGGTGATGCATTTCTATGAGAAAAGAAAAGGAAAATCATAGGTTCATCCCACATGGAAGGGAAATCCAAAAGGAATATTTGACCAAAGGAGAAGTGGATTTAAGCCTCCATTTAAAAATCATCCAAGATATTTCCAACAAGGTCAACAAGCGTGAAGTGGAATTAAAACATCTGTAGCAACAGAAAAATATCCGAAGGGATCACTTCAATGTTGGGGATGTGGAGAGAACCACATGCTTAAATACTTTCCACATCAGAGAGCGAACCCTCGAGGCTTTCATAACTTAGAAGTAGTGGTTACAGTGGAGGATATGGAAATAGCAACTCCCCAAATTTATGCAGCGTTGGATAATCATCAGGAAGACCATCAATCGGTAGTAGTGGAAGTTGAAGGTACTAATATTTCTAAGCAATCTATTTCTATTTTGATTGATTCAAGATCTACCCATAGTTATGTTTCTCCAAAATTGGTTGAAAGTTGTTCCCTTGGAAAAATGAAGCATAAAAAGTCACGGTTAGTTCAATTAGCCACAGGAACAAAAAGAAAAGTGTGCAAAGTAGTGATGGAATGCCCCCTAGAATTGAATGGAATTCTCACCAAAGTAATTGAAATGTCCTACCATTAGGATCCTATGATGCCCTTATTGGTATAGTTTGGTTGGGAAGGCATAGAGCTAAGATATATTGTTATGAAAATGTTCTTGAATGCATTGATGAAGAGGGAATGCTGAGATTGGTAAAAGGAATCCCCAAGCAAGTTTCGGTAAGGAATATTTTAACCTTATAGTTAAGAAAGTTTTACAAGAAAGGTTTTCAATTATATGTAGCCCATATATCAGATTCCTTAGAGAGAAAAGGCCCAAGGATATAAGATTATCAGTTGTTACAAGAGTTCAAATATGTGTTTCCAGATGAAGTGTTGAGATTGCCACCAAAAAGGGACATTGATTTTACAATCGATCTTGTTCTAGGGGCAGCACCAGTTTCCAAAGATCCTTATATAATGAGAACATCATAATTGGTAGAATTAAAGATGCAACTACAAGAATTAATGGACAAGAAGTACATAAGTCCAAGTGTGTATCCTTGGGGAGCATCGGTGTTATTTGTTAAGAATAAATATGGGACTTTAAGGTTGTGTATTGATTACAGGTAGTTAAATAAAGTGACAGTCAAGAATAAGTACCCTTGCACAGAATTGATGATTTGTTTGATAAAATGAAGGAAGCCAAAGTGTGATCGAAAATTGATGCACATATCATGTCCAAAAGACCACCCGCGTTTCCCACCCAATGGGTACATCCCAGGATCACCCTAGGTGCATTACGTCTCTCAACGGTCATTCCATGTCTACTAGCATGGGAGCACAGTCAAGAGCACCCCAGTTGCATTACATCGCAAGGACAACCTATGTCTTCCACCATGCGAGATCTTGCCTAGGTTCACACAAAGTGTCTTATGACCGGTGTACCTCTCAACGTATCCAATATGGGAGGACAATCAGGAGCATCCCAGATGCAATACATCCCAAGGACTACCTACGCCTACCACCATACGAGAACCATCCCTATATCTACCAACATGGGAGGACAATCCGGATCATCCCATATGCATTACGTCCCAAGGACCACCTACGCCTACCACCATGTGAGAACGGATCTAGTGCATCTGTGTCTTCTGGTATCATCAATCCCTCTTAGGAGGAACCTCGATCTAGATAACACCAAGATTATCTCTGAAGTACTTGAACTTCATTCTGGCTAATAGCTTGGTCAACACATTGGTTATCTGCTCATTTGTCACCACATACTGGAGCTTCACTACTCCTCTCTGTACCATATCCCTGATATAGTGGTACTTGATCTCAATGTGATTCGACTTGTCATGGAACACCGAGTTCTAGGACAACTTCACACAACTCTGGTTGTCACAGAAGATACAAGTCACATATAACTGGAGATCAAACAAATCTGACAGTAGCTCCCTAAGCCATACTGCCTCACAACTAGCCGAACAAGATGCAACATACTCTTATTCAGCTGTACTCAGTGCCATGCACGACTGCTTCCTGCTAAACCAGGAGATCATACCGGATCCCATACTGAAGCAACATCTCGAAGTTCTCTTCCTATCTACGGCACTTCCTACCCAATCCAAATCAACATAACCCTGCAGGTTAATTTTCTCATTCACCTCATACTTGAGCCCATAGTCAACTGTACCCATCAGGTACCTCAATACATACTTGCAGCAATCAGGTGAACATGTCTCGAATCCGTCAGGAACTAGCTCAGGGTGTTCACAACAAAGAATATGCTTGGTCTCGTGTTCATAAAATACATCAACGAACTCATCATCTGACAATACATCATGGCATCAACTGACACTGATGAAGAATCACACAGTAGCTTCAAGTTCGATGCCATAGGTGTGGCCATAGTTTTCCAGTCCATCATTTTGAACCTCTTCATAATATTTGTTGCATACTTTCCTTGTCTAAGAAAGATTCCATCTGCATTCTGCCACACCTCTATGCCTAAGAAATAATGCATCATCCCCAGGTCCTTATCTCGAATTCTATGACAAGCCTCCTCTTCACATATGCAATGAGCTCATCCTCACCTATTAGAAACAAGTCATCTACATATAACAGAAATATCACTGGAATTCCAACTTCAACCTTAAAGTAAAGGTTGGAATCTGCTTTAGTCTTAGTAAATACCAAGCCCATTAGGAAACTATCCATCCTGTCGTACCACGTCCTCGGTGCCTGCTTCAATCCATACAAGGATTTATTCAACTTGCACACATGAGTTTTCCTGTCATGTGTCTCAAATACCAGTGGCTGCTCCATGTACACTTCCTCTTCTACTACACCATTCAAGAATGTTGTCTTGACGTCCATCTGGTGTACCTGCCATTTCATTACTGCAGCCAATGCTAGTATAGATATGATGGAAGTGTATCTCACTATAGGTTCAAATGTCTCCTCGTAGTCCATGCCTTCTTTTTGGGAGAATCCACGTGCCACAAATATTGCCTTGTGTTTTTCAATTCTACCATATGTAGCATGCTTGATCTTGTAGATCCATTTTGAAGTCACAACAGACTTCCCTTCTGGTCTTGGAAGTATCTCCCAGACATCATTCTTCATAATTGACTGATACTCCTCGATCATGGTATCCTTCCATTATTTCTTCTCTGCTACTTCCTCATAGTTGGAAGGTTCTTTATCAATGATGTCACACAATAGGGCCACATAGATAGAGTATGGTCTAGGTCTCTTGATTTCTATGTGCATCCCATCTGGAGCACCATACTTCTCTACATATTATATTTCCTCTCGTTCCCATGCTAGTTTTCTCTTGTGGGATTTCTTCTCACAAGGTGGATCTACAGGTTCTTGTGGTTCTACCATATCGTCGTCTTCATGATCTTCTTGAATTGTCTTTTAAACCGTCGTCACTTGTTCTACGAAACAAGTCTTGTTATTATTATCTTGTAGGTGGTGGACGGAAGATAGAAGTCAAAGTTGGGAAGTCATAAATGGCTCGTTATGGATCGGTTGTGTGTTTTGATTTCTAATTTTTTATCGGAAAAGTCAGAAAGGATTGGAAAAGTCGGGATCGGTTGAGTTGGGGTTAGGACGTTGGGTGAGATTTTCCATAGCGGGAACAATTTAACTCAGAATTGGATGAGATTTGCGAAGTTCAGACACCATTAGATAATGTCAAAAAAACAATTGTGAGAGGCCCAAGCATGTTTTGCTCCGATTTGGTGAAAATTTCGAAATAGATACTTTCAAAGATCGGTGTCCCGAGGCGCAATGGGAGATTTATTTGGGCCAAAATTGCTAAGGTGCAGTCATGGGCCAGGAAATGAGTTAATATTGGAAGCTTGGGTTCAAATTCCAAAAGGTGTGGAGCTGGGTATGAAAGAAGGCCAAAATGCATCATTTCTGAGCACTTTTTGGGGATTTTGAAAACCTTACAGGAGGCAACAGTAACCTTAGATGTCAAAACCAAGAAAATTATTGAACTAAACATTTTACCTACTCATTAAAATGAGCAAATTCTGTTAGACGAAGTTCTTCCATAAACGCTTAGTTTAGGAGATATCCATTTTTGCAAAAAATTCCAAGATTTGGAAAAAGTTGCAAAAGTCAAAAGTAGTCAAACCCATAATTTTATAGAGATTGACTGGTGCATCGGATCAGATATATGAAATTTGATGAGTGATCATTTTCATATGAAATAAATTTGCCCAGTATATTTTTTTTTCTAGTTCTCTCTAGATTTACTTCTACAAGTTGTTGAAGATGGTTGCCGAGGCTAATTGCACCTATGCAAAAAGTGTAGAATTGGGAAAAAGTGACATTTTTGGAAGAGTATAGACTCCATATCCAGAATCAGAATGGAGAAAGAATATAGGCGTTGGAAATATTATCCATGAAGGAACAGTTTTGCACAGTCGTAATTTGAATGAGGAATTCCAATGTCTCAGAGATTAGAACAAAAAAGTGTTTGTAACCTTGTTTTGAGAAAAAAAATTGTCAATAAAGGCAATTTCTAGAAATGCATAAATGGAACAAGGAGAAAAGGACCTAAGAATCATGTGAATAATTCCATGAGACTAATTCTATTCAAATTAGTATTTTTATGTTTCATTTCATAAATTACTAAAATGTCTAATAAATGTCTCTATGATGCATAGTGTTTGCAGTTGATAAGCTTTGAATAGTTGTAGTAGAGGGAAGCCGGCAAAGGGAAAGAGACCCCAAAGGAAAATGGTGACCATGAATGATTCCCAAGACCCTTATGAACATAATGAGTACGTATTAGGATAAAAATATGCAAGAGGACAATGCTGAGACAGAGTCAAATAGGAGAAGGGTGTAGATCACTCAAAATTTAGTTGGAACAATGAGAAGTTTCAATGAGAGATTGATCAACGATCAAGAAGAGCATAATCATATTAATGTTGCCATCCTTAAAAGCCTCACTGATATTCAATAGAGATATCATCTTGGATCTAATCCAAACAATGTTGGTCAAGAAAGAATAAGTGCAAAGAGTCGCTCTAGAAGTCGCAATAGAAAGACGATGGCAAGTCCAAGAAGTTGTTCCTTGAGAAGGGAACATAAGATATCTTTGCCGAAATGATATTCTAGCAGGTCATGTGATTCTCAAGATTCGCAAAGCATTCCAAGGCATACTTCCATGTTAGGAACCCATGTCTTTACTTTTTTAGTATATTGTTGTTGGACGCATATGCTTTGTAAGTCGTCCCGTAGTATTTGTTGATCCATAGTTTATATTAGCCCATAGTATTATATGTCGCATGGTTTTGACTCATAGTATTGGTGCCTAGACTTAGCCCATGGTTTGTATTGGCACATAGTATTGACCCATGGTATTGGCACCTAGACTTAGTATATAAGTGTGTGTTGAGGCCTATGAAGGCACCGTGAAGTTAATTGTATTGAGCTTGCTCAAAGGAGGTTGCCCCCTCGAAGTGGCCTGCGATCAATATAAAAGTGATTCTGAGTTCTATTATTTCTGATATCTTGTGTATTTGCATTAATTAATTATTGCAGGTTCATCACATCTGCTATCAGAGCACTTTCTTGGGCTTGTTGGGTGGAATTTTTGCCAAATGTTTTTTTCGCATTTGTTGCAGCTTCGGATTTGGGAATAATCCCTATCCGCTTAACTGTGGGAAGTACTTGGGAAGAATCCCTAAAAATAATTGTGAGGAGTACCACAGGAACCCCAAAGTAGCTGGCCCATTGAGAGGACCTTCCAGGGAAAAGGGAAACGACCCCTACCTGATTGACGAGTTCCCACCCGTGAGGTAAACCAAGAGCTGTCATTTGTGGCAAAGCGGTTATCAGTTTTACCTGAGCCGTGGAGTGAGGGGTACTGCCCCAATACGCAAGCCGTAAGACAGCATTGGTGGCCGAGTGAAACACCTGAACTGTTAGGAAGCTGTACATACCTCAGGTCCATATCTATTTTCAATTGAACTGTTGTTGATCACTTCCGCTCCAGATCCAGCTATTTCAGATCTATTCTGAAAGTCGTTCTAGATCCGGTCATCATTTTAGATCCAACCATTTTCAATCCCTTCCGCGCTGTTATAGATCCATCTGTTGCGGATCCCTTCCGCGCCGCTGTTGTCGATCCATTTCTGGGGGGGAAAAAAAAATATCTATTTTTTGGCCATATCTCCCTTGTTTCAACTCTGTTTTCCCTGTTTTCCCTGAAACTTCACTGACATCCCTGCAATCCCATTCTGCATATTTCATTCCTGAAGACCCTATCCCAAATTCCACTTCCCAAGACCAAAAATCCCACATTTGTCTATTTTTAGGGTTTATCATAACTTCTTCAATTTTCACCCGATTGCCTTCAAATTTTACCATAGATTTCCCGCTTCTGAAATCCCCATTTTTTGCTTCCTTGTCCCTCAGAAAGTGTCAAAAACCTAGTCAAACCCCAATTACCCCTCCAAGTTTTTTCCAAATCCATATTTCCCCTTACTAAATAAGCTTATGTTTGTGTTTTTTTATCCATTCCCCCCCCCACAAAAAAAAATAAAAAAATTACTGGTTATGGTTGTCACTCGCACAGGAGCCAACACCATGGAGGAAGCACTTGTAGCCATCCAAACCAAACTCCAAGATCTGGATGAAAAATTTCTCAGCCTCCATCTTCAACATTCATCCATGAACAATAACTGACAGCCAAAATCTTTTGCAGCCACCGGGTTCTCTTCTTCCAACAATTTTCGTGGGCCGAAGCTTGATTTTTCTCGCTTCAATGGTACTGATCCAACTGGATGGATATACCGAGCAGAACAATATTTCAATCTGCGTAATACTTTTGATGTCCAGAAAGTTCCACTTGCATCCTTTCATTTGGAATAGGAAGCCCTTCAATGGTACCATTGGTACATCAAAGCTCATCCCGAGCCAAACTAGATAGATTTTTGTGAACTCCTTTTGTCAAGATTTGGTCCTAGTGCTTTTGATGACTTCACAGGAGCACTCACTAAACTTCACCAAATGGGTACAGTGAGAGAGTATCAGACAGAATTTGAGAAACTCGCCAATCACACAGAAGGATTGTCTGATGAATTCTACAGGAGTTGTTTTATCAGTGGTCTCAAGGATGAAATCCGCTCAGAGGTCAAAATGTTCTGTCCCAACACAATGATGGAATTCCTATGGTTGGCTAAGTTGGCAGAGGACAAGATCGCAGCTCAACAATGCTCCAAACCCAACTTTGTTCCCTTCACAAATATGGGTTCCCAATGACCTCCCATCACGCTTGCTCCTCAACCAACTAATATCAAGCATTTGTCTGAAACAGAGATGCAGGCACGCTAAGAAAAAGGGCTTTTTTATAATGGTGATGAGAAATTCACTCGGGGACATAGATGTGTTCAATAAAAGCTCTATCTCTTGGATGTGGATTCTCTTCCTACCTCAGAACTTGATGAAGAAGCTCCAGATAAGTAGATGATCAGGTCCACATTCAACACTCGCCTGTTGACACCCCATCTCAGGACAACCCACCCGAGATCTCTCTCCATGCTGTAACCGGCGTCACCACCCCACAAACAATGCGAGTTAGGGGATACTTCAAGAAGCTCCCTCTTACCATACTCATTGATACTGGTAGCACTCATAACTTCATTGATCCTCGGATTTCCAAACAGGCTGATTGTTTTGTCCATCCTTGCTCCAACTTTGAAGTCATGGTTGCCAATGGGGGCACCTTACCTTGCAAGGGGAAGTGTCACAATGTGCGTATCTCTATGGAAGATTATAAGCTGCGCTCTCACATGTTTTCCTTGTCCTTAGGCGGATGTGATGTGGTTTTGGGTGTTCAATGGTTACGCACACTTGGCCCCATCTTATGGGATTTTGCTGAACTTTCGATGCAGTTTTCAGTCAATGGGGCACAACACAAATTTATGGGCTTACAACCAGGGTCTCTCTGTATCATCAGTTCACATCGCCTGGAAAAAATACTTAAGAAGAATTCACATGGTGTCATCTCTCAGCTCCATTCCATTCAGATGCACCCACCAACAGTCTCCACTACTTCCTTGGATAGATATGCAGGTGTCTTTGCTAAACCAATGAGCTTGTTGCCTTCAAGAGACCTTTGCGGTAAGAATTTAGCCGCATCTACCTCTCAGCAAGAAAATGATGACTATTTTGCATACAGTACAGAAGTGGCAGCCATCCTTATTGGGGAATTATTTTTGCATCAAGACTGATCTCTAGAGTCTGGAAACTTTCCTGGAACAACGGGTCTCCTCCCCAACACACCTGAAATGGGTTATCCAACTCATGGGTTATGACTATGGGACCACTTACCAAAAGGGTAAGGAGAATATGGTGGAAGATGCTCCTCCTCGCACATTTAATGACCCAATCTCTCTTATAGCTATTTCTCTGCTTGTTCCAAATTGGTTGCAATCTGTTCAACGGGGCTATCTATTCTATGAACTCCATGCTTCTTCATCAGTAGGGCACTCTGGGTTCCTCAAAACGTATGACTAGGAACAATGTAACTTCTTTTGGCAGGGACTCAAAAGGACAATTCAACGGATGGTGGTTGACTATGATACTTTCCAGGTCAACAAGGGTGAAACAACCCTCTTTTCGGGACTGCTCGAACCCTTACCCGTCCCTCCACAGATTTGGACAACTATTTCTATGGATTTCCTAGAAGCACTCCAGTGGTATAGTACCACATCTCAAAGGACACCATATGAAGCAGTCTCTGGATAGGCACCACCAGTTCTTCTTCCATACACCTTCAGCAGCTCCCCAGTTCAGTCAATTGACTCAATTCTTCGAAACCATGATCAGCTTCTTCTCATTCTGCAAGACAATTTTCACATGGCAAGAATTCGACTGAAACAACAAGCCGATCAACACCATTCTGAGCGCACTTTTCACATCCCTGATATGGTTCTTCTTCGTCTACAACCTTCCATGCAATCCTCCCTGAAACTCCAAAGGCGCCAGTGGCTCGGAATGCAACCCAAGGATGCTACAGGGGACTTACTCCTTCAGATTCTACATCAATTTCCACATCTAAAGCTTTGAGGACAAAGCTTTTTCTAAGGGAGAGGGGATGTTAGGAACCCATGTCTTTACTTTGTTAGTATATTGTTGTTGGACGCATATGCTTTGTAAGTCGTCCCATAGTATTTTTTGATCCATAGTTTATATTAGCCCATAGTATTGACCCATAGTATTGGACGCATATGCTTTGAGTCGTCCCATAGTATTATATGTCGCATGGTTTTGACTCATAGTATTGGCGCCTAGACTTATCCCATGGTTTGTATTGACACATAGTATTGACCCATGGTATTGGTGCCTAGACTTAGTATATAAGTGTGTGTTGAGGCCTATGAAGGCACCGTGAAGTTAATTGTATTGAGCTTGCTCAAAGGAGGTTGCCCGTTCGAAGTGGCCCGTGATCAATATAAAAGTGATTCTGATTTCTATTATTTCTGATATCTTGTGTATTTGCATTAATTAATTATTGCAGGTTCATCACATTCCAGCAGGTTTGAAAGAAGAAGGGATTTTAAAAGGATTAAATAAGGAGAATGTATGAAGGAAAGGTCTCCCACATTTGATAGAGAAAGTAAGATAGGTCAAGAAGCGGAAGCATGGATTCTTGGGATGAAGAAGCATTTTAGAATTCATGATTACATAGGAAACAAAAAGGCCAGAATTTCTATTTACAATCTAAATGGTAGAGCTTTAATTTGGTGGGAGCACCTCATACAAGTAAAAGGAATCAAGGAAAGAAGGGTCAGTTGGGAGCGATTTAAGAAGTATTTCAAGGAGAAATACCTATCCGTTAGGTATTATGATAACAAAAGGAAGGATTTCAATGAACTAAAATTGGGACAAAAATATATGGAAGAAGATGTCCATAAGTTTTTGGAATTTTTGAGGTATGTAGATTACATCAAAGATGAAAGAGTAAAAATCCAATGCTTCCTTGGAAGTCTGCCCCAAAATTTCAGAGATAGGATTGAGTTTGTTTACCCACCAACTTTTGATGAAGCCATTAGGATAGTGATGCATTGCTATGAGAAAAGAAAAGAAAAATTAGAGGTTCATCCCACATGGAAGGGAAATCCGAAAGAAAGATTTGACCAAAGGAGAAGTGGCACTATGCTATATGGTATTTGGATTGTTTGCTAAAGGTGAAGTTGTTCGTGTGGTTAGCTCTGGAAAATAGAATTCTGGTGTGGGACATTTTAAAATCTAAAATCTATGGAGGGCCTAGTAGATTCCCTCTTTGTAGAAATGATGAGGAGACGGTGTCTCGCCTTTTTATCTTCTGATCGGACTTCCAAAGGATGTGGAGTATTGTCTCATGAGAAAAATGTTTTCTGTTTGATTGGAATGGTGATGATCTTTAGAACACCTTGAAAACATGGTTTAATGAAAAGCATGCATTAGATTACAGATCACTGCCAGTTCTGGTTATGTGGGTCTTCTGGTTAACGCACAATCAAGCTATGTTTGAATACCGAACGATCCTCTTTGAGGTCTTTGCTTTTAAAATATTATTTATTTATGATTCCTATCCTCAGAAGAAGGTTATTTCAAAGAAGAGGGAAGTTTCAGTGGAGGTTATCAATAAATCCTTTCCATGGTGTTTCTTTGACAGAGCGTCTCAAGGGGATTCGACCTATGGTGGTGAAGTTGGTATTATTTTTTCGGCTGATACAATATGTACCAAATTTCAGTAAGGACAGGTTTATGTTCCAATAACCAAGCGGAACTTATGGCTGTGAAGATGGTTATGCTTCAATATCTTTTGATGGGGATCCACAGATTACGAGTATTCGGGGATTCCTTGATAGTCATTAACTGGATGAAGATGAATAGGTCACCTAAAAATATTTTCTTAAGGCTCCTCTTTGAATAAGTCTACAGAATTGCCTCTCTTTTCCATTCTATTAGATTTTGTCACGTGTATAGAAAGAGAAATCGTGAAGCTAATAAGATCTCCGAGGAAGGATTGTTGCTGGGCGAGGGTATATGGAAAAAATGGAAGCATTGGAATGAGAACTTAGTGCAGGACGACCCTGAACCCATCCTTTTTTTTTATTATGAAAAGACCCAGAATGCTTGCACTTCCTATCCTTTTATTTCTGGGAAACTTTCTTCCTAGAACCTTTTACAAAGCTTGTGAGTTTTTTTTACGACAATTTACAACTTTTTGACTTCATGTATAGATCTTTTATGACAAAAGTTTGAGACGAAGAAACATCTCATTAGCTTTTTGTTTGAAATGTATGAAAGGTCATGAGACCATGTAAAATGTGTTTTTTTAATAGAAAACTACAATATTTTTTCAGTGGAAAAAAAAAGCACTTTAAATCAAACAACCAATATTCTAAAGAGCATAAATTCATTGGAAGCCTATTTTGTAAATTCTCTAATTCCAATTGTGATTAGCAAAGTAACCTTCATTTTTGGAACCAAATTGTTTAGAACTCCAAATGTTGGTAGCGTTCCATAATAAGCACTTTAAATCAAACCACCAATATTGTAAAGAGCATAAATTCATTGGAGACCCTTTTGTAATAGAGTCTTGTACCTTGATAAAAGTAGTATTGAGAGAAAATTAAGTTATTATATACTTTTTAATATTTTTTGTTATATTATTAATGTAAATTTATATATTAATTTTACATTTATTAAGTATTAAGATGATTTAAATTTCTTAAAATGTAAAACTATAAAACAATTTATACTTCGAAGAATTGACTCCTTTCTATATTTGATAAATTTAAAATTAAAATTAATTTATATAAATGCAATTAGTGAAGAAAAATTAAGTCAAAATTAAATTTTTAGTATAAAAAAAATTAATTTATTCACTTTAACATATACATTCACATGACCAAAACAATCAATAACAATAATAAAAAAAAATTATATAATAAATATATTAAATAAAACATATACTACATACTAACTAATGTGTAACTATCTTCTTCAACTTAACGCAACACAATCACGTAGTAAAAATTAATATGCTTTGAAAATGAAATCCCTATTATAACATTCATTTCTCTTGTGATTCTTAAACCATCCCTAATCACAATACACCTATGAAATCTTCTCATTTCCAAATTTCTCATTCCTAATTCCAGTGGATCATCTTAAATTCTTCACCTTCCAATAAACTAGGTTCGAACTCCAATAATTCAATCTTGGGGTTTTCCAATAAACAAAACATGACAAGGGTAAAATACCTTTACTAAAGTCATTCAATCCAAAGCCAAAATTGTTAAAATCCAAATTTCTATCCAAAGCAAGGACCACAAAAATCAAAATTTATATTAAAGGATAGAATAACACAAAAATAAATTGAATTTTAGTCCATAGCAGTAATTGCAAAAAATATGAATTTTGATCCAATGCAATGCTTTGGAAGGAATTGTGTCTTAAGGATGTTGTCTTTTATTATTCCATTTTTATTGATGTTATTGGTTTTATTTCTATGTAAAATGCCATTGGAAAACCTTCCAAGCACTTCCTAACATTCCACGAATGACACACGTAGTAAATGTTCTTGGAGTATAACATTTACTCCTAACCTAAAGGGACTCTAATGGATTTAAGCCCATGACCTCTCAACATACTTTGCTTTTAAATTGACGATTGAGTTAACTCAATCGATTTATAACAATGACTTTGCACTAGCCAATTCACTTGGCATGGATAGATAAATGCTAGGTCTCTCTTTGTTCTAAATGTGTTTTTATTGTCCAGTTCTATGATCATGCTAATTATTAGAAAATGTTTGATGAAGTCCATGGTTTTATGGAAGTGCATGACTTTTTAAACTTCTTAGTTTTTAGATTTTGATACTAACTCTATGTTGGCTACTAGAATGCCACGTTGGAGTCGCCTTCCTAATTTTCTATTACATTTATGGTATTTATCCATTTTTAAGGATATCAAGAATACTTTAAGCACTTACATCAAATATTATCTTAAGAGAGTTGTGACTTTATACACATGCACATATCTATGTTGAGATAGACCTTAATAAGAGTCTTCTAAACAAAATCCTTCTCAAATGAACAACTTTTAACTATACACAAGTATTGGATTATGAGAACATAACATTTAGGTGTAGGATATATCATTTTCTAGAGAATTTACAAGCTATTTGTCTCCATGCTCAAGCTCATTCTCCCAAGAAAAAATGACCAAATTAAAATAAAAGAGATGGAATTTTCAGAGGAATCAAATTCGAATACGAACATTGAAATAAATGGGATAAATCAACAACCAAATACTACCATTGATTAGAATGACGTAAATCAACAATTGAATGTGTTGATTGGGGAATCCACTCCTTTCTCTAGGGATAGAGTAGAAGAAATCGATACATGGATTTCCTTCTTCAGTGAGGTCATGGTAGATGAAGCATCCCTTGGTGGAATGAAAAGACACCATGAAACTAATACCTTTGATTCATATAAGGAATTGGATGCTTCAAGGAATCCTAATATCTTACCTTTTGACTTATATTTAGTTACCGTGATTCATTCTTTAGAAGGGTGGCAAGAAATTGATAAAAAGAAGGGGAAAAAAGGAAAGATCTAGGATGGTTTTTTAAAGGGCTAAAAATGACTTGTACATTAATTATGTAAGTTTAATCTTGTAATGAAAATATGCATGTATATTGTTGTAAGTACAATATACTTGCTTTTATTTGTATCAATCGTTAAGCACCCACAAATATGAGATTTTCATTATATAATGGAATATAAATTGTGATGTGCGTGTGTGTGTGTGTGCGTGTGTGTGTGTGTGCGTGTATGCGCACGCACACGCGGCGGGGGGGGATAGGGGGTGCGTGCATGTGTTCATGTGTGATTAAAATACAATGTGTACTCTTAACCCAAAGAGACCCTAGTATACTTGTACCCATGCCCTCTCAACGATCTCCACCTTAAAATTGACCAATTCAAACCGATTGAACTAAACCACTAGGTCATGGACTCAAGTCTAGTAGGGTATCTATGTTAGGAGAACATATTGTACTTCAACCACACGCACACATACACATGTATTCCATTTGGTTAGCTCAATTGGTTTGAATTGATCAGTTTCAAGGTGGATATCATTGAGAGATCGTGGGTTCAAGTTTAGTGTGGTCCCTTTGGTTAGGAGCAGACATTGTATTTTTATGATACATACACACATCCTAGTTGTTGGAATATTAAATATTCCTACATATGTCATTTAATTATATTGGAGCATTAATTAATCTTCTATGGTTAATTTCCTATGTAATAGACTAGAAAATTGCCTTGTGTGGACCATAAGGAAACATTGGGGGACCACAATACTTCCAAAGTGTGAACCACGGGCTACCTAGACCACTTGGGCACATTTCCAAAATATTCAGGATAAGATATGGAAGGAAAGGCTCATTTATGATTTTTTGCTACTTTTTACTACTTTTTTCCCCAAGGGGAAAAGCTAGTCAAACTAGGAAACTTGTTTTTTGCACCTCACATCCTCTATGATGTTTCTTCTTTCCAAAATTGGGTTTTGGAATTTTTTTTCATCATACATCACCTTCAGGTCACTAATTTTAAAATTCGTGATACTTTGGAGTGACATGGGAGACACACTTGCTACCTAGGGGGATGAGCATATTTTTAGTAAGTCTGATGATGAGATGATCCAAATGGCATCTTTAGCCATTTGAATATCTGTTGTAATGTTATATAACAACAACCTATTATTTTCCAAAGGTTGACTGATGTATTTTATTCATGAGAAGTTAATACATAATTGTATCTTTGTGAGTAATTTTTGTGTCTTTGACTAGTTGTGTGAGATCTTCTGTGAGTGAGTGTAATTTCTTGATCATATCTTGGTGTGAACTAAATTTCACACGGTATCAGAGCTATCAAGCATTTCCTTTCTCCTTCTATTGTCTTGCAGGATCCAACCAGTCTCAAGGAAGGCACATTGATCACTCTACCGGTTGCATTCTATTCTCTACACGGCGCATTTGAGCATCCATAAGTATACCAAAATCAGTCCATAATTTATTTAAGAGCAGCCATGGATCATTCACAGCAGATCATCCTCACTCCATTCAATTACACTGACTAGAAGGCGCAAATGGAGATCTTACTGAGGAGCAAAGGGCTCTACAGGGTGACAATGGCAACTGAAGTTGAGCCAACCTCAGCAGTAGAGAAATCAAAATGGCACAATCAAAGAGATGAAGCCTATGGGTTGTTGTGTCTAACTACATCCAGGGAACTTATATTTCATCTTGATGGCCTCACTTCTCCCAATGAAGTATGGCTAAAACTTCAAGAATTGTTCGGGAAAACCGATGAATTAAGAGGCCACCAGTTGGATAATGAGCTAGTATCACTGAGGCCACAAAATTTTGATAACCTATAGGATTTATTCTCCAAATTCAAATCACTTGTGTTGCAGCTGAAGCAATGTGGAATTGACAAAAAGGATGAGCAATTAGTGTTGGCCATTCTCTCCAAAATTGGCCTCGACTACTCAATCTTTGTCTCGACTTTCCATTCCACCCGGAAAGCAATTAAAAATTGGAAGAGACCAACACTTTTAGAATTCATGGAGTCTTTGACACAAGAACAAGACAAATTGGTCTTGATGGGAGCCATTAAAAATCCATCCAAAGACCACTATCTGAATGTTGGAGATTCAAAGGGTTTGAAAGGGAAGAAGAAGGGCAATTTCAAGAATCCCACTGGTGAGAGGAAAGACAAGTAGACAATTAATGAAGACTCCTGAAATTTCAAAAGGAATCCAAATAAAAAGAATGAGAGGACAAAGTGAAATTATTGCAACAAGGGATTTCATCATGAAATCTATTGCATGAAGAATACCATTGACCAAATGGCTCAACTCTTGGAGAAAGCCAACATTCCTCTTCCAGAGAGCGCAAGGAGGAAGGATGGAGGACAAAATTCTGATGACAAAGAGAGAGTACATGCACTAATGGCAAGCAAATCCAAGCCTACCTCATTCATTATTGATTCCGGTGCTTCGAGACACATGGTGTCTACAAGTAAGTTTTTCACTTCACTTGACTCTTCTAGTGGTCCAAATATTGTATTGGGAGACAATTCTGAAACTTCTAGCGAAGGAAAAGGTAGCATAGATCTCGAGTTTGGTTCATTTAATAATGTATTATATGTACGTGGACTTGCTGCAAACCTATTGTCAGTCTATCAGATGACCCACACAGGGCTGCCCAAGAGAGTAACCTTTACCCCTAATGATGTTGAGATAGCTGAAATTTCAACACAAAAAAATGTTACATTTGGTATTGTTGATCACTATTCTAGAATCTACAAGTTTCCTCACTTTGTGCCAAATCCCTCACCTTCCACTCTTTTAACCCATGCCAATGAGTCAAGAAAATTATGGCATGAAAGGTTTGGCCACCTGAATTATAAATATCTTTCCCAACTCCATGAGAAAGAAATGGTTATAGGGCTGCCCAATATCAGATTTTCCAAAGGTGTCTGTCAACTTGCATCCTAGGAAAACACCTTGAGCATAAGTATGGGAGATCTACCACTGAGAGAACCTCTACACCACTAGAACTTATGAACACTGACATATCAAGTCCATTCCCTCATGAGTCTTTGAACCATTCCAAGTACATCCTCACATTCATAGATGACTTTAGCAGGTATTGTTGGATTTATTTCATCAAGCTAAAACCTGAAGTTTTTGGTCTGTTCAAGCTATTCAAAGCCTCAGTTGAGAACTAGTCTGGTAGGCATATTAACATGATAAGATCTTATAATGGTGGTGAATATGTGAAAACAGAGTTTCAACAATTTTGTGCCTCTTTAGGCATTCAGATGCAACACACAATTCCATATACACCTCAGCAGAATGGGGTTGCTGAGAGGAAAAACAGATCTCTAAAAGAGATGGCCACATGTATGCTTGAGGAAAAGTCATTGTCTCCCAATATATGGGATGAGGCAATAAATTGTGCCACACACATTCAGAATAGAGTGCCATAGAAATCTCTCAAAGGTATCACTCCTTTTGAGGCTTGGACAGGGCACAAACTTGATATCTCTCATTTCAAGATTTTTGGCTCAAAGGCTTGGGCTAGGATTCCACTTGAGAAGAGGAGGGCTTTGTATCCCCAAAGAAAACCATGTTTATTTGTTGGATATTCAGAGGACTCTAAAGGGTATAAGTTGCTGAACATGAGCACACAAAAATCCTTCATAAAAAGGAGTGTTCAGTTTGAGGAGGTGCCCTTACAGAGCACTGAAATTGGAGAACCATCTTCACCACCGATTGAAGAAGAAATAAGTGATGCCATTGAATTTTTTGATTCTGATATTTCTGATGATGAGGACCATTTTATTGTAGATGCTAACTCACCTACAAAACCTAAATGGGTTGTTAATACTTTGCAAGTAGCAGGTGAATTAGTGGGCAATCCTCAGGACACAAGGAGGACAAGATCACAATTTGAGACTGCTCTCAATGTGAATGACGACCTACCTTCCTGAGAGATGTTATATGATGATAGATTCTGATCCTAATACATACGAGGAAGCCTCACATGACCCAAGATGGTAGGTTGTCATGGATGAGGAGTTTCATTCATTGCAGAAGAATGAAACAGGGGAGCTAGTCAAGCTCCTCGCAGGCAGAAAATTGGTAAGGTGCAAGTGGATCTACAAAACAAAATGTGTAGCTGATGGTACATAAGTGAAATATAAGGCTAGGCTAGTAGAAAAGGGCTTTTCACAAGTCCAAGGCCTTGAATACAATGAAACGTTTTCCCTTGTTGCACAGAAGGATTCAATCAGACTAGTTTTGGCAATTGCAGCATCCAAGCGATGGGAAGTACACCACGTGTATGTGAAAAGTGCATTTATCCATGGGGATCTTGAAGAGGAGATTTATATGCAGCATCCAGAAGGGTATACTTCATATCCTAACTTTGTTTGCAGGTTGAAGAAGTCCTTATATGAGCTTAATCAAGACCCCAGGGCTTGGTATGCCAAAATGGACAATTTTCTCTTGTCACAATCTTATGTTCGGTGCAAATCTGATCCAAATGTTTATATGAAGCTGCTTGATGGCTCAATAATGATTATAGTGTTGTATGTTGATGATTTGTTGACCACAGGTAGCTCTACTGATCAAATAGCTTCATTGAAGACCGCTTTGCACCAAGCTTTTTCCATGAGTGATTTGGGAATTCTTAAGCAGTTTTTGGGGCTTGAGATTTCTCAAACAGAGAATGGAACAAAGGTATCTCAGTCCAAATATGCATCTGATATGTTAAAGAAGTTCAAGATGGTTGATTTCAAGCCTTTTAAGACTCCATTCCTTTCAGGAGTTAGAATGGAAGAAGAAGAATCTGCACCCTTGGTTGACAACACCTTGTATAGGAAGCTTGTTGGCATCTTGCTTTATTTGACTCACACTGGACATGATCTTGCTTATGCTATGAGTGTAGCATCAAGATACATGGAGCAACCACATGAGGTCCATTGGAAGGCTAGAAAAAGAATTTTGCACTATGTGTAGGGCACCAAGGGTGATGGGATTCACTATGTTGCAGATTCTAGCCTAGATCTTTTGGGCTTCACTAATTCAGATTGGAATGGTGATAGCCTTGACAGGAAATCCACATTTGGATTTGTATTCATGCTTGGAGGTAGTCCAGTTTGCTGGTCTAGCCAGAAACAGAGTGCCATAACACTATCTTTAGCAGAGGCCAAGTACATAGGAGCAGTGAATGCTGCTACCCAATGTGTATGGTTGCAAGGGATACTTTCAGAGTTTGAGATTGCTTTTAGTACTCCTACTGTCATATTTTGTGACAACCAGAGTGCTATAAGAGTCTCAAGTGATCCAGTACAGAGACAAAGGACCAAGCATATTGAGATATATATGCACTACATCAGAGGACTAGTGCATGACCAGATCATAGATTTCTAGTATTGCCCAACAGGTGAGCAAACCACAGACATCTTCACCAAAGCTTTTACTAAGAATACCTTCAGCTATCTTAGATCACTGCTTGGGATGGATGAACATGTGGTGGAGTGAAGGATTGATCAGCAATCTTTCAATTTTGATATGTCCATTTTTTGAGGGAAGGTTTTTCTCATGAGGTTTTCCTTCTATCCTTGTTTTGTGGACCGACACTATTGTATAGATGACCAAGTCTTGTTACTGGGCCCTTAGTATTTCTATTTTATAATATTTAGACCATAAAGTCAGATTGATGAGGGTGTGTTGGAATATTAAATATTCCTACCTATGTCATTTAATTATATTGGAGCATTAATTAATCTTCTATGGTTAATTTCCTATGTAATAGACTAGAAAATTGCCTTGTGTGGACCACAAGGAAACATTGGGGGGACCACAATACTTCCAAAGTGTGAACCACAAGCTACCTAGACCACTTGGGCGCATTTCCAAAATATTATGGATAAGATATGGAAGGAAAGGTGCATTTCTAAGTTTTCGCTGCTTTTTGCCCTAGGGGGAAAAGCTAGTTAAACTAGGAAACTTGTTTTTTGCACCCCACATCCTCTATGATGTTCTTCTTTCCAAAATTGGGATTTGGCATTGTTTTTCATCATACATCACCTTCAGGTCACTAATTTAGAAATTCGTGAGCCTTTGGAGTGACTTGGGAGACACAGTTGCCACCTAGGGGGGATGAGCATATTTTTAGTAAGTCTGATGATGAGATGATCCAAATGGCATCTTTAGCCATTCGAATCTCTGTTGTAATGTTATATAGCAGCAGCCTATTATTTTCCAAAGGTTGGCTGATGTATTTTATTTATGAGAAGTTAATACAAAATTGTATCTTTGTAATAATTTTTGTGTTTTTGACTAGTTATGTGAGATCTTCTGTGAGTGAGTGTAATTTCTTGATCAAATTTTGGTGTGAAATAAATTTCACACTAGTAAGTTAACTCAATTGATTTGAATTGATTAATTTCAAAACAAAGATCATTGAAAAGCCATAAATTCAAGTCAAACAAGATCCCTCTAAATTAAGAATACATGTTATGCTTTAACAAATTTTAATTTGTGCACTATTCACAAAATGTGAGAAAGTGCATAATATACCCTAAATTATATAAATTCAATACAAATATTAAAAATATAAATAAATAAATTTAAAAAAAAAACATAATGAAAAACATTGTTTCCAAAGAAATGGATCACACAAAAATTTCCTCAAATAAGTGCACCCTACTATCCACAATTGACATATTATATCTTAGAACTTAAAATATGTGAGGGTCACTTTGGAAGCCTAGAAAATACTACATGATTTCGTCATAATTTAACCTTTCCATGTAACTTTTTAGTGGACTTGTTTTATTTTATTTTATTTTCTTTGTCTTATTGAAGTTGAATTGTAATACTATTTATCAATTTCTTCAACTTTCTTCATTTTTGTTTATATTTATAGTCTTACCTCATCTTTATTTAATTGCACTGAGTGTAAACGAGGTGTTTACAACCCAGTATGGGAGAGATCCTGTAACGGATGTCACATGTTACATGTAACGTTTTCAAAGGTAATAAAATGTAAAAAGTAATAATATGGGGGAGATCCTGTAATGGATGTCACATGTCACATGTCACGTTTGTAGTATGGGGGAGATCCTGTAACGGATGTCACATGTCACATTTGTCACGTTTGTCACGTTACATTACAACCCAGTAGGGGGGAGATGTTGTAACGTTTGTCACATTTGTCACGTTACGTTACAACCCAATATGGGGGAGATGTTGTAACGTTTGTCACATTTATCACGTTTGTCACGTTACGTTTCCATGTCGGCTCATAACTTATAAAAAATCAAAAGTAATTAAAAATTTCATGTTCGCTCATAACTTATCAAAAATAAAATAAAAAATAATTAAAAAATTAAAAGAGAGGGATCCAATTTCTTGAGGGGTAATTTTTTTCTTAATGTGTAAAACATTTAAGATAAAACAAAAAAAATTACACCTTAAAAAATTGGATCCCTCTCAGTGCTTGATAAATCCGGAGTTAAGATGGATCTACACTGGTAAAAGTTAACATTCAAATTATATCTTGATTTAATACTTCTTTAACATTATTACATGCTCCCTCTTCAACTCTCTTAATGATATATTCATACATAATCTTTGATTGGGTCTTATGTATATGCCATTTTACATTCTTAATATCAATAAGAAGGATTGGTTATAATTACATAATATTTTTATTTCATCATCTCTCATTGAATGTTCTTCTTTTAATTTTCCATGTACTTCCTAAATTTGTTCATCCTTGAACAAATGGAAAAACAACTTCCTTACTAAGGTTTTCGTATTGCATTTTCTCTTTCTCACTTGGATTCAAAAACAACTTCTTTACCAAGGTTTTCGTATTGCATTTTCTCTTTCTCATTTGGATTGTTGAGTAAATAATGGTAACTTAAAACTTAAACTTGGATCTATAAATTTAAAAAAAAAATACACTTCAAGAAATTGGATCCCTCTCGGTGCTTGATAGATCCAAGTTATTATTATTATTAAAAGTCCATTTTACTTAACTTTAATTGAATTAAAGTAGTAATTAACTCGTTTAATAATATTATCATGAATGTAGCTTGGATAGTTGAGAAAAATGATTGTTACCCTCCCTACGTAGATTCATTTTTTATAAAAGACATGATATTCTTGTTAAGCATCTATATAATAATTGAGTAAATTATATAATTTTAGTCATAAATAAGTCTTTTGAGTCTTTTTTTTCAACATTTAGAATATTGATTCCATCCTCACTAATATAAAAATTGGTCTCAACATTAATTGAAGAGTCCAAATAAACTCTCAAATCGAATTTATCCCATTCTCACCCGTTGACCTGAGATTTGATATCACCGCTTTGAGTGAATGTTCGTGAAAACTCTATAATAAGAACATGTCGTATTCTAAACTCTCGTTCAAAATGTTGTTTGAACTCTTGAATAGGAGAATCTCTCATACAACTTGTACAAAGGTTTTGGGGGCATTGCATTTATGAAAAACTTTTATGATTTTCATGTATTCATAATTTTGTAGTTTAAAACATGAATAATTTATATTTAAAATTTTAAAATTTATCATATTTTAGTTTTATGAGAAATAGTTTTAAGTTTTATTAAAGGATTAATTAACACATTTACACAATAATAAAAGAGAAAAAAAAATCACTAATTAATTTTTACTTTCTCATAAAAATATTAATAAGAAATTATTAGAGATCCTTTAAAAAAAAGTTTTCTAACATTAAATATTTAATCTTTTTTTAACATGAAAAAATCATATTTTTGTTATTCATACGTGAATCAAAAAGTACATCTCAAGTATAGGATTCGAGTGTAAATATCTAGCGCCCATTTAATCATATATATCACTACATACATCAAAAGTCTACAATTTATCTTCAACATAATGGACCTGTGAGAACAGTCCTAAAAAACAATAAACTCATAACCAAAAATACCTAAAAGCAATCTGATCTAAGTTACATAAAAAAAATCTACTATGCCCCTGTCAAATAAGGCATTATCAATATATTCCTCCCATTTGACATATCCTTCTTCACCTGCCAAGTCATCCTTGGAAAGAGTATCAACATCTATGTTTAGATCTCTGAATATATGCCTGAAATCAATCCAAAGGAAAGAGATAATAAGGTCTTCTATGTAATTGCACCAATTTAGAAGAAAGACCACCTGCAAATTTGAACTATAGTGTGCCCATTTTATGATAACCTTAGAGTCACCAAATACATGAAGAGTGTGTATTCCAAATATTCTTGCCATCTTGCAAAGACACCACAGTTCAAACAATTATGCTTTGATGTTTGTACCTGATCCACAATTTAACTGGAACTTAAACATATGAGACTCATTTAGATGAAAGAATCACCCAAATTGCACAAATCCCATCTTTGGTTGCACCATCAAAGACCCTGATTTATAATAAATCTTATGTCATGTATTATTATATCTTCCTTCATATAATCCTTGAATAAATTGAGTGTGGAGATGCAGACCTCCTTCACAACAGGTTTCTTTCCCTAAAAAAATACATTTATTCATAGTATACCATATATTCCAGGCAATAAATGTAGGCAAAGTATTATATCCATTACCATTTTTCAACCAAATGTAGAAATTTTGTTCAAACCTGTTAAATCCCCAAGTGTTTTGAATATTGAGCATCTTACCAATGTCATTCCAAACCTGTCTAGTAAAACAACATTCATTCATGATATATTCCACATATTCTGAAGTGCTTCTGCATAAATAACATAGGTTAAACCCATTCCAACCTCTTTTTAAGAAGTTGTCCCAAATCTTTAGACTGTTCTCGAATTTGTTTTATACCACCGTTTAGGAATAATAAATATACTACCATTTAGGGAATAATAAATCTAGATCCCTAAATAATAGCATCATAGGTAGAGCTGGCAATAATAATACCAGATTTCATATTGGAAGATCAAATAAGTTTGTCTTTCTCCATATATATCCTGCAACCTGTAGAATTCAATTTACCAATATATCTCTCCTACAAAGCAACCCCAGGTTCAACAATGCCCAAGTCTTTAGCAGACAACCAATAAGAATTTGAATATGACAACCATGCGGGTCTTTTGATTTTGTTCAAGGTATGATAACCAATTTATGCTAAATTATCAGTGATATAAGGAAATATTTAATCATTTAGGCATAGGGATGTACTGGGTTAACATTAAATATTATTTACATTTTTATACAAATTTCTAAAAGGTAAACAAAAACCGTGTAAGAATCATGAAATTCTCAAGTTTTATGCACTAAAATTAAAATCAGCTATGAAAACCATCTCAATGCTTTCCTTTTAATTCAATTATTAAAATATTTTTTATAAAAAAAATTGCAATAGTGCAGTCAATACACGAAATTTGCAGATGCATTCAAAATACTTGTATATAATGTAATATTTGCGTTCTACTGCAAAGTGACCATATTAAAATTACACGTCTTTGAGCATATCTTTAACCTGGTTACAATAAGTCAAAACATTAAAAAAATTGTGGATGTTCCTTCTTATTTCAAAAAATAAATGAACTGAAACTTAATAACAGTGTTGGCACTTGGCAGTCAACTCCCGTGATATGCAGGGAACATCGGAGCATGTTTGTTTCTGAGAATAGTCAGAACAAGTCTGGAGATTCCAGATACTCAGTCCTGATCACTGTCTAGTAGTGTGAAGCAGAGACAAGTCACAGGTTTGAAGCTATATTGTTACATTCGCGGGAACCGTATAATTAATTTAGATCTTGCATTTAGGAGGAAACTGTGGTGTAAAATATATGTATCATATTAATTTTTTTTAAATTTGTCTATGTTTATGTTTAGGTAGAATCTGGATCAAGTTTCTGATGCAACTGGATTGTATTCTGAATTAAAGGCAGGGCCTGCCCAGTGCCTGCCTCAATGGGAGTGCCAGTTACTTTATTTCAAAACTGTCTGTCATTGAGTGAACCAAGAAATTTTGGAGATCTTTGCAATATTTCTGCACCGATTTGACTAGTGAGGAGAAGGAAATCCAGAGACTTCACATGCAATGGCAGATAAATGCCAGTAAGGAGTTGGAGATCCGTAACAGTAACAGCTGTATGAGTCTGGATGGGCCAAATTATGACTGAAATGCTTAACTGCATAATTAATGTATTGGCTTTGCTTTATGCAACAAGATCATGGAAACTTAATGAAAAAACATGGAAGTACATGTTACGCTGTCGAATTGTTGGTCAGTATATTGAATTATGTAATATTGTGCATGAATGTAGTTTTGCTCATGTGTTAAACTATGAGGATTAGGTATTAAATATTCATGGTTTACATTTTGAAATAAGTGGGATTATAAGTAGTATTAAAATTGTATATTAACAAGATTAGGTATTAAATATTTATGGTTAATTTTTATAAATGAGTGGCATGAGTTAGTAAAATTGGGTGTTGTGGAAATGATTTGCTATTTTTGGGAGTCTATGAGTATTGAATATGAAAATCACTCTCTCTTATAATGCTCTACCTACACCTACATTAGATCTCATTTTCATAATATTTGCTCCAACACTCACTTCTACAATCTTCTAATTATTCAAAACTATGATGAGCTAGGACACTCCTCTTTAAGTTTTGTGAGCATAGGAATAATATTTTAAAACAAATCAATCAATTAATGTCTTGTCTTTTCTTTTAAAGACCTCAATCATCATCATCATTAAAATTGTATAATATTTTTTTTTTAAATTGATATAAAATAGTTAAAAAATAATATATAAATAAAAATGATATTATTGCATGTGATCATTTTCTGTTGGTATTTATAAGCACGAGGATTCTTGATAGGACATGACTTATAAATCTTTTTAAATTAGATTCTCAAGGTAATTTGGTGGTGATGCAATGTCTATATAGTTTTTTAGAGTCTTTTCGAAGCATAATATTGTTGCGGATGAACTCTTTCATCAAGGATTGGATGCTCTGGACGGTCGTATATATTATGAGATCCGTGAAGGTCATGATCTCTTTATGATCGGTTTTTGGAATTTATTTTCTACTTAGCTTGTCTTTTTTTTTTTTTTTTTCTGTTTCAGTTACTTTCTTTTTGTCGAGTGTCTTGTGATGCCGCGGTTGTATTTTTGTCACCTCTGGTTTTTTGAGTTATGTGTGTTACATGGTTGATCAGTTTCTATGTTCCTTGGAATGCTGACGTTTTGGGTTGTATTTCTCTGGACCGATATGTCCTATTAGTCTTATTTCTTTGGTTATTACTATTGCAGCAGGAACTGGATCTTTGGTTTATGGTGCATAAGGTGTTTTTGTAACTTACATATACTTTCAATTTAAGTATAGCATTTTAACTGTGTGAAGAAAAAAAAAGAGTCTTTTGAAGCAATTTATTTTTTAGTCTTTTTGAAGGCAATTGAGATACTTTCAGTTATGCTGAAGGATAATTTTAGGGGCGAAATTTAGCCCAACGGTTATTTTTCCAAAAAAAATTCGTCAATTTGCATTTTTTGAAGCCCCATTTCACCCAATTTTGATGGGGTAATTTTTTTTCACTCTAAAAATCGCAAAAATATTATATAAACTATATAAAATCCTTAGAAATTGAAATAATTTAGAAAAATATCACCAAATATTTTATAGTTGACATTTTGAGAATTGGTAAGATTCCCCAAAGTTTATACACTTTTAAATAAGTATGAGTACTTAAAATTATCCATAGTTATGCTCATTTAAAACTAAATCCTATCTTTAAGAATTAAATTTCATACTTTCTTTTCATAGTATATAGTGAATCAATGAGACATGGAGATTATTGTATGCCTAATAAGATTGTAGGTGAAACGATCAAGCCTCTTATTTGGTGAAACGGTTAAGATACTTTTCCTTTGTGTTTCCTCTAAATCTAAAACTTAGCGAGGGTAAGCTGCATGTATTAGATAAGCTATTGATAGTACCGACAATTTATTTGTTGTGTATCCAACTCTTTATCTTGATCTCAATCACACTATCTCACTTCTTCTACAAAATAACGAACTAAAGCTACGAATGGATTTGGAACAGTTGAGCTTATCCGATTACTGATTATGCTACTATGATGTGTGCCCATTGGATGAGCATAATCATAAATCGAGATAAAGATGGGTGAAGTTTTTGGCATCTTATTTCATTTTACATCAAGAAGTTTAGAATGAGAGATGCAAAAAAGAGATGAGACCAAAAAGATTGTTCAATTTGGGGCCCATATTTCTATTTTTAAACTGAGTACTTCATAGTGCGACCTACACCCACAATAGTCCAATTATTCAATAGGTTGGGGATGAAACCCCAGTATCATGGAGGGCACAGAGTTGAATTCTTGGATTTTTCTTTGTGTTTATTATCAACTATGATTTCATTTTAGTTTTTAAAGATTATTTGACCATATTAATATTGTTTTTAATATGTTATTTTTAGATTGGTTTTAATATGGTGTAAACCTTTATTAGAGTTTAGGACTTTAAAATATTTTTGCACCTAAAAGATTTGAGTCTTTTTGACCTTTTTGATGCTTGATAAAACCAAAATTAAATATCCAATATGATATTGTACTTATGTCACGTCCCCATCTCGACCCTATTGCAATAAAATTGTAAATGATGTAAATATTGTTATTAAATCATGGTGAGGAGCTCAAGGCCAAGGCCCTACCATTGATTTATCGTTTTATGTATTGGCAATTAAAATCGATGGATATAGCTCTTGTGCTAGCTATGCACAAGAGAAATTAAGACATCATGTAAATATGAATTTTCATGAAAAACCCGCAACTAGCTATGCAATGCAACAAGAGATGGGGGCATGATTCTACAAGGAATGGGGGGGGGGAATTATTCAAACCCTTGAGCCATTGGTGATAAGCCAAATGTCAATGAATGAACCCAAACTACCCATTTTGACTTATGCACCCAAACATTTAATTCTTCCAAGAGTTGGTTGAGGTAGTTAATGCCTTGGGAATGAAAAGGTATGGCAGCCAATTTCATGTATGGGCAAGCCATCAACCTGGGAAATCATATTTTTGCTTCTTGAGCAAGAAAACACCCATGAAATGGTGTCCAAAGCCATTATGCACCCATGGTCTTTTCTCTCTCACGCAGTCTAAGCTAGCTGAGACTTCTCCTTCACGTTTTCCATCATTTTCCTGCATTTTCCATAGCTGGGAGTTCGTTTTTGTATTGCACATTGGCTGGGAGAAAGGGAGTCACGTTTTGGGAGTTTATAGAGGTCGTTTCTGCCCCTGGAATTCCCATGAACATTTTCAGGAAACTATTTTTCTCTCCCAGGGTTGATTCCCCATCTACCACTTCGTTTTTGGTTGCCCGCGTTTTTCTTCATACCCAAAACTTGTGATTTTGTTGTTGTGTGCATCCTTGTTTTGATTTGAACTGGTGAGCAAGAATTACGAGTGGAAGTGGACCATAATTGGCTTGATAAACCTAGTGAGGAGGTAACCTCTCAAGAAGATCCAAAGGGCTGGTTGCTATTATATGCACAGCTTGAAGAACACTAGAATGGAAGGTATGGCTTGAGGGACTGTGTAGGAGTGAAGGGAATACTTCCTTGTGCCAGGTGTGTAGGTATTGTGGGGACCAAGCTAGATAGATCTTGCAAAGGGTGTCCATATCTCTGTGGTTGAGCTCACTAGCTTAGTAATTCTCCATTTCCATTGCCTTAGCAGCCTGATAAACCCAACTGTAGATTGGCTTGGCTGATTTTGGTGTATATTTGACTATGTGTGAGCTTGTTATTCCCTTTTTCCTTGTAGATATCATTCCCAGCTCGAGGGTGGCAGTTGCGTTGAGAGATTGATGAGCACAACTGGCCTATGGTTGGGTGGAACGTTGCAGTTGCATAGCCAGTTGCTTGGGACTACTTTGCTTTAAGATAAGTACTCTCTTGTGTTAATTATGTATTGTCTTTAATTAATGAATGGCATGAATATGTTGACTGTATGCTAGATGTGTAACATAATTTACTTTCGATGTGTTTCTAATATATATATATATATATATATATATATATATATATATATATATATATATACACACACACACATTTACATCTGCATATGTCCATTCTTGATGTTATGTGAATTATGCTAATAAGTATGGGACTAGTTGCCTAGTTTTAGCCTCACATTCTCTCCATTACACTAATATGATAAGAGAGGACGTGACAAGTTAATATTAAAAATATTAAATGTATAACAATTATTCAAAATGTTACAAAATTTGAATCATCAACTAAAATCATTATCCTTAATATGATTATTCACTATATATACAAATTAGTAAAATTTTGTATACATATTATATAATATAGAATTAGAAATATTAAATAGATAAAAAATGATATTATAAATATCCAATGTAATATTGTACTTGACATTAAATATATTAAATATATAATGGTTGTATTCAAAATTTTATAAAATATGAACAATTAACTATATGTGTAATCATTGACTATATATAGGAATGAGTAAAAATTTGTATGTATATTATAGTATATAAAAAAACAAGAGCTGCATGCAACTAGTTCCTGTCATTTAAATTAAAAAATATAAAAAAAAATTTATATATTTTAAAATTTTTAAAAGCATATATATTTTTAATTGTAACCTTGTATCCTATTATTATTTGATTATTAAATTTCTACTTTAAGAATTTTAGTATTAAATTCAATTAAACATTTGCTGAAAATTTAATATAAAGAGAAAAACTACATAAAAACTAAAGTGTGAATAGGAAGAATCTACAACACATACATCCTCAAGGGGCACTTGTTGGATGAAAATAATAAAATAAAGCTCATACAGATATAAGAGTGAAATCCTAAAAAAGACAATAACTTAATGATCTCAACTCTTAGATATTCCATACCTTGTTACTATTTCATATTTCTTTGAACTTCTAATTTGATTATATTCTATACAACACAAGAGCTAATAATACATAAACTATTAAATAAATCTTAAAAATCATTTAACAATACTTTAATGATATCAACTTTTAGATACTTCATTTATTTAATATTCTCATTGAACTTCTAATTTAATTATATTCTATATAATAATTTTATACATAAAGCATATGGATTCTATAATATTATATAGAGTAGTTTTAAATATTATAATACAGATTTGATATTAAATTTTATTTAGTAATGTACATTCTATTAAAAAAAAGGAAATTCCAATATCTAATATATTCCGTAAGTTTAAATATTGTAATATAGTTTTTATATTGATTTTTATTTAATAAAATATAATAGATTGAAAAAACAATTATAATATTTAATATATTTTTATTGGTTTTACAATATGATTAAAAATATTTTTTTAATAATATTAAAAAAATAAATTATGATATTTTATTAATATTTATTTTGTAAAATAGTTTTATATAAATGCACGATGAATTTTATATATCTAAAATATATATAATTTAATTCATATGAATTTGTAAATAAAATTTCAATGTATAAATCTATAAGAGATTGTGAAATGGATTTTTTTTTCATTTTATTTAATTTTTATATTAAAATATAATGTTTTGAATTTGAATATGTATTTTGTTTAAATTTTAATTTTATCTCTAAAATTATAATAATAAATAAATTTTTAATATTAATATATAAAATTTATTAAATATAGATTGAAAGATTAAGTACTCTGAATTGTTTAATTTTCTTAAAAAAATATTATAAAACTACTATAGATTGATTGCAAGTAAGAGAGTATGAGAATTCAAGTACGTGAATTAGTAGCTTTGTAAATATGGTGTAATATTTAAAAATATATAAAAATATATTTTATGCAAATTGTTTTGGTTTATAATTTTATTTATATTTTTGTTAAAGTGTGATTTTTTCTATAATTTTATATACAAAATCTTTTATTTTAATCTTTAAGATAATTAAATTGAATTAAAAAATCAAACATTATTTGTATGTATGAGCTTAGTCACTTCCTTTAATTTAAATAAGTACATCTTTTAAATATTAAATAATAATAATAAGTTAGTGACAATTTTATTGTATTATGAACCTTTAGTTGTAAACCAATAGGTGATAGGGTGCACTATTAAGGCACTCCTTGTGAGGTCGCTGACTCAAAAACCTTGAATAACTCATGTACCCATGTAGGGGCAATGTGGATGCACCTAGGAATATAATGGTACCGGAGGAGAATAGACCATGTGTCACGCATTATTTTAAACATTACTCCATTTTCACACTTTTCCTATTATTTAAACACTATTCCAACATTAAGGATATTATACATTATGAATATAAACAAATAAGTTAATGTTATAAAAAAAATTGGAAGAAATTTGATTTTAAACTTGAATTATTTTCTTAGAAATCAATTTTACAATTCAAAATCAATAACTACAACAATTAAATATTGCATAGGAAATTATAACCTTTTATATGTTTTTCTATGTAAATTTATCACTAAAATATTTCATAAATATTTCTTTACTTATTAAATAACTATTAACATGCAATTTTAATCATTTCTTTATTTATAAAATAATTATTAACATGCAACTTTAACTATTTCTTTATTTAACATGTCACTCTGAATTTTATTTTATAATATTTAAAAACAAAAACAAAAATTAATGAAAACAAATTACATGAATAAATAATATTTATTAACATTCAACTTTAACCATTTTTTTACTTAGCATGTAACTCTGAATTTTACTTTCCAATACTTAAAAACAAAAAACAAAAATCAAAAATTCAATGAAAATAAATTACATGAATAAATAAAATTTAAATAAAAACTAAAAAAACGTTTTTTACCTTTTAATTTAATATATGGAAAAATGATTATTTTCTACCTTTCAATAATTTTTCTAAAAATAATAACTTCCCGTATGTTAACATTTCAGCGTTAAACTACGGTTTGCATATGAAGCCCACACAACTAAATGCTTAGCACTTCAGCGTTAATGATTTTAAAATTCAAATTTATATATATATATATATATATATATATATATATTTGTGTAATTAGTGATTTCGATATTTTATTTGATTTAAATAATTATTCATATTTTTATTTTTAGGTTAATATAACAAATTAAGTTGCCCATGTTCTATTTATTCATTTTGTTAAGTCAAAAGATTTTCTCAATCCATATTTTATAACACAAATAATAAAATTGATTTTCTGAATTTTAGTCGGTAATTTACTGATTTTAAACTAACTTTCCGATATAGTATATAATATTTTTTACTTTCCTATATAGTATATAATATTTTTTTAAATATACTTGGGATTCCAGAAAATGTAAAGAAAAATTAGGAACTTCCAAAAAGTGGTTATGATTATAAGTTGAAAAAATAATACCCGTCTCTAGCATGACATTGACAAAGCTGAGTGGAAGTTTCACATGTAGACTTTTAGAACTTGGCAACACATAAATAAAGCTTCCAGTGCTAATAACACATTAATTGCCAAAACTTTGAGAAGAAATTACACATTGAGATTGGCCAAAGAATGAGGAAATGTTGAAAACGTAATATTGTCTCTAGAATGACACGTTGGCTATCTAGTTACACGTTGGCAAGGCTATGAGTGGAAGTTTCACGTGTTGATTTACAACTTGCCATCACATTGACAAAGCTTTGGTTGGAAGTGAGACATTAATTCCCAAAGCTTTCCGAGGAAATTTTACATCAAGGAAATTTTACATTAAGACCATGACAAAGCATTTAAGAAATGTTGAAAACACAATACTATCTCTAGAATTATAGCTAAGCAAGGCTATGAGTGGAAGTTTCAGATGTAGACTTTTACAACGTGGCATCACACTGACAAAGATTTCAGTGGAAATGACACATTGACAATGGCATTTGGCATTGAGTAGAAATTTCACATTGAGATTGAAAATGACACATTGCTGAAGCATTGAATGGGAGTTTCACATTGAGACTTCTAAACCTACTGCATGACAGGAAGTTTCACATTGACACATTGACAAGGTATTAAGTGGAAGTTCCGCATAGAGACTCTTGGAACTTTGAATAACACATTGACAAAGCAATGAACGTATGTTTCAGACTTTCAAAACTTGGACTGGAAAATACAAGACATTTTGAAAATATATGAACTATAACTAAAAACTAAATACCGTTTTGTCATGCTAAATTCCATTATGAAATCTTAGTTCTTGATTTTTCCTGTGTGGAATTGGAGGTACCGAGGTACTGAATTGAACATTGTGCTATATACTATAGCATATATGGTGAAGTTATAATATAAACTTCAGCATGCTTAGGATAAATCGTTTACCGTATCTTATGAGCCAGAATGAAATTTTCCATCCATAAAACATTGTTGGAATTGGAGGTACTAAGTTGAACATTGTACTATGTAATATAACACAAACATATAAAATAAACTTTGGTGTGCTCAGTAAAGGATTCTAACATAAACATCTAGAGAGCCAAAATTATATAATAAACAATTCATACATACAATGCTATAAAGAACAATCCATAGCACAACACATTCTTTTGTTTGAATCTTTTTGTGGGTTTCCTTCTGCAAGCTCTCGCACCAAAGGGCAATGAAGTTCATTTTATTCGATAAAAAAGTACAAATATTGTTAACCTGGCTGTGTCAAACAACATATTCATAAACAAATACAGATACCATTAACCTCGCAAGTCTTAAACAACATAGGCAAGAAACGACACGATAAGCATTGGAGAATTATTATAATCCAACTTGGAATCAAATGTCTGAAACTAGAAAAGAAAGATTTAATATATTAAAAGACGAAGTTGATCAAACGCTGACCATTGAAGATTTATAAAATATCAATAAGCATGCCTTTGGTTTAGATTAACTACCATATACATTATATGTTCTATTGTAAATGCAGATCAGTACTGGTTTAGTGAGGAAGAATCAATTCCTACTCCAGAGAGATTAGTTCAAGACCCAGGAAGCGATGCTACAACAAGATCAAATGTCAAACCACAAAAGCAAAGGTAGCAACAAATTACAAAATATGAATGATAGAAAGTAGTTGTGGTATGCGATTTTATGTTCCCTCATGGGTGGAATTGTGAGTTGTTGACATGAAGTAGATCATAAGGCCAAAACTGCGGTTTGCATATTAAGTCCACAACTAAATATGCTGAAATTATCCAAGAAAATGCAACAAGCATGTTAAAGAGGGGCTATCCTTGTAAGGGGGGGCATGCTTTCCAAAGCTTAATTGGCTAACACTCAAGAACTCTTCGGCTAAGGTGTTGTGGGTGAAGATATTTATTCTACCAAAACTACTCAGGACTTGCACCTAGTCACAACAACTTGCAACAACCTGTTTACCTGAGCAAAATGGCCCACTATGGGAAAACATTTATATGGGGAAAGTTCAATTGACGTAAAATACAATCATTCATTAATGTAGCTACAAGAAGTGTTTTATCAAAGAAAAAAAGCTGAAGTGCTAAGCGTGTTTTTAAAGTTTACCTGGCTAACAATGAAGGATGAAATCTTCAGCTAAGGTGCTACAGGTGAAGTTATTTATTCCACCAATACTACTCAGGACTTGCACCTAGTCCTGACAACTTGAAACAGCCTGTTAGTTGAGCAAAATGGCCCACAAAGGGAAAACAAAAATCATTCCTTACTGTAGCAAAGAGGAGTTCCATCTCCTTAGATACCCCCTTCGTGTGATGAAAGTCAAAGACACAAAAATATATTGTAATGTTTAGTTTACAATTATGTAATGCTGTTGGATTTCAACCCAATGGACCTATACTTATATAAAATACAAGTTTGCATATAAAGGAGACTCAGTTTAACTAGTTGGTAAAAACATGATATCTTGATTTGATTCTGATTTCATGAATACAGTTTTGTCATAGCACTATTCCTTCTAGTAAAGAAGCCAGAACTACGATGTGAAGAACCTGCAACAATTAATTCATGAAAATACATGAGATAGAATAAATAACAGAACTCGGAATCACTTTTTATTGATCACAGGCCACTTCGAGGGGGAAACCTCCTTTGAGCAAGCTCAATACAAATAACTTCACGGTACCTTCATTGGTCTCAACACAAACTTATGTACTAAGTCTAGGTACCAATACCATGGGTCAATACCATGTGTCAATACAAACCATGGGCCAATACAAACTATGGATCAACAATTACTACGGGATGACTTACAAAGCATATGCGTCCAACAACAATAAGACAAACTATGGATCAACAAATACTACAAGACGACTTACAAAGCATATGCATCCAACAACAATATACTAACAAAGTAAATAGAAGGGTTGACATGGGTTCCTAACATACGACCACAAGAATACCCATCCCAATAGAGAAACTACAGAGTGGGTTCCCACAGAATACCTGCAGTTGGGTATCCAAGTCGTAATATGATGGTTATGGAACATTTGGACATAGATTTAGAGCCATTATTCTCTGCCACTCAAGCTACAACTTGGGTATAATACAAGATATATAATTGCAAAGATACGTCATACAAATGGATATGAAAGTTGTTTATGCTTGGTAGATGCAAGAAGTGGGATTTCGAGAGGGTTTTACATTTATTTCCCTTCTTATGTTTATTTATAATAAAGCATTAATGTTGTGAACTTCCCCTATCTAATATGCAATAAACTGAAATAAACATTCAACATAAAGTTTATGCCTACAAAGTAGGCATGGTGTAGGATTTTCAGGGTTCACATTTATTAACTTTCCTCTCTCATTTATTTAGTAGGAAAACTTAAAGTTGCTAAATTGCCCCTGTTTAATATGCAATAAACTGAGAAAGTTTCAATATATACCCATGAGTCACGTGTTAGTTTTTCATAATTTACTTCAATATGATCTAGGATCTTAACTGAGAGAACAACATGTACAGCATATCTACAGCATATCAATCATGGACATAATAATGCAAGCACACAAGAGACAATAGACACATAGAGTTTCACTGGGGAAAACCATAAAGGTGAAAAATCCCACAACTTCCTCACAAATAGATAGAGCAATGATACAATCCAATCATAAGAGATATACTCCTAGTAGCAGCTTCTCCTCCTCCACTAGTGCACCACTCTCCAAATGAGTGTAAGAGTGAGAAAGTGAATGATCAAATAGAGTGCCTCCCACATTCTATTTATACTTGACTTGACTTGCCTAATAACCTTTACTAGGTCGGCCTTAACTTAACCACATAACATAATGCTGACAGGGCCGACCCCCAATAGCGTGGTCTAATAACCCTTTAACCCACATGACTTATATAGGGCTGACCCCAACAAGGTGGCCTAATAACCCATCAAGTATAAGTTACGACACTTACAATATAAATGACGACACTTCCGTATAGAGGAATAATAACATCTCTATAGGAATACAAACACTTCCGTATAGAAGAATAATAACATCTCTATAGGAGTACAATATACATATATGAAATACATTCCGAATTTACAAATACATCAACACTCCCTCTTAACTAGGAAGGTACTTCTCAACACATGTATTCTATCACAAGTCTTCTTCTCTGGATCATCGTCACCAAATCATTGTCATCGAATCATCGCCATCATCACTGCTGCTACTATCTCAATGAATCTCTCATCTACTCGTCATAGGAAGCTCTACAAAGCCAGTACTTTTTCATACTGGATGTAGGCCCACCACCTGTAGGTCTTCATCATCACTGGCCATACTGTGGAATCCTCAGGATTTATCACGTGAGTCAACAAAACCTCAAAAGAGCATCCCAGGACTGATTATGAGCACACAACTCAACCTATCGGATCTCCCAGGACCTTTTACATGCCACTACACAACCTGTCCACTGCCACAGAGTATCATCTGGATACTCATGATCATACTGATCATGTCATCTCAGCGAGCAAGTCATCTAGTAGGTACACCTCTAGACTGATTACACTACCTCTACAAAACCTGCAAGATCTCCCAGGACTGATTACACTGCCTCTGCAAAACCTACAAGAGCATCTCAGGACTGATCATATGCCTCTGCAAAACCTGTGTACCATACTGTCACATCATCGTCTTCAGATCACCTCATAGTCCCATGGAGCACAACCCAGATGCACATCACACAACAATTACACCACCGACATGGGAGAACACATCTATCACCATTCGGAGAAGGCTCAACACTTACATCACGACCATGAGAGGACTTACCTACCACCATGTCACCATGGGAGGACCTACCTACCATCATGTCGGAAAGGCACAACACTTATATCATGACCATGGGAGAACACATTTGTCACCATGTCGGAAAGGCTCACTCGGCCCTTACATCTCACCATGGGAGAACACATCTATCACCATGTGAGAATGGCCCCAACCCTTACATTTCAGCATAGGAGAACACATCTATCACTATCTGAAAATTGCTCCAGCCCTTACATCTCAGCATAGGATAACACATCTATCACTATCTGAGAATGGCTCCAGCACTTACATCTCACCATGGGAGAACACATCTATCACCATGTGAGAAGGGCTCCAACACTTACATCTCACCATGGGAGAACACATCTATCACCATTTGAGAAGGGCTCATGTGCATATGTGTCTCTGGACTCATCACTTCCCCTTGGAAGGATTCTCGATCTGAAGTACACCAAGTCTCCCTCTGAAGTATTCAAACTTCACTCTGGCCAGCGGCTTGGTCAACACATCGGCTATCTGCTCGTTCGTCGCAACATACAGGAGCTTCACTACTCCTCTATGCACCATATCCCTGATATAGTGGAACTTGATCTCAATGTGCTTCGACTTGTCATGGAACTTCACACAACTCTGGTTGTCACAATATATACAAGTAGCACTCAACTGGAGATCAAACAAATCAGACAGTAGCTTCCTAAGCCATACTTCCTCACAACTAGCCGAACAAGCTACAACATACTCTGCTTCGGCTATACTTAGTGCCACACAAGACTGCTTCCTGCTAAACCAAGAGATCATACTGGATCCCATACTGAAGCAGCACCCCAAAGTGCTCTTTCGATCAATGGCACTACCTTCCCAATCCGAATCAACATAACCCTCCAGGTTAAACTTTTGATTCACCTCATACTTGAGCCCATAGTCAATTGTACCCTTCAGGTACCTCAGAATATGCTTTGCAGCTATCAGGTGAACATGTCTCGGATCTGTCAAGTACTGGCTCAAGGTGTTCACCACAAAGCAGATATCTGGTCTCGTATTCGTCAGGTACATCAAGGACCCAATCATCTGACGATACATCATCACATGATCATCCTGATCATCATCACAACATCATCCTGATGCATATCATCTGGAGCAACACCCTGAAGCTCATCATCCATGATCATCCTGATCATACATTGCGTCCTCCTGATGCATACAAAGTATCTACTTGATACATGTCATCATACATGATCCACCTGATCATACAATGTATCCACTTGATACATATACAAGTACATGATCCACCTGATCATACAATGTATCCACCTGATACATATACAAATACATGATCCAACTGATCATATCAAGCATCCAACATGATGCATATACAAATATATAATCCAACCAAATACATGATCCAACTGAGCATATCTAGCATCCAACATGATGCATATACAAATACATGATCCAACTGATCCTATCCAGCATCCAACATGATGCATATACAAAGAAGTAATTGGAGCATCGTCTTGATGCTCATCACACAACACTTACATCCACAACCATGGGAAGGATCCTTCTCTCACCATGCTTGGAATGGCTCCTGCAAATGTATCCCATCACTTCTTCCTCGAAGTATCATTAATTTGAAGAACACCAAGCAAGAAAGTTGTCTCGACATCGATATGGTGTATCTTCCATTTCATCACTTGCTTTGTATTTCTCTATGTCGCCTTCTGCAGCATGCTTGATCTTATAGATCCACTTGGAAGTCACAACAGACTTCCCTTCAGGTCTTGGGACCACATCCCAAACATCATTCTTCATGATCGACGGATCATGGCATTCTTCTTGGATCCTGGGAACTTCAATATATTCAATAGATAACTTTGTTGCTGGAACAAATGTTGTAGTCCTTCTTTTGTAGGTGCTCGTATACGATATTTCCTACAAAAACAAGTTAAATTGCATGATTAGAAACTTCTCATAGTTTTCAGAACAAATTCTTACACATAAAGAAATATGTCATACAATCATGCAATTATTTTAGCCAATGCTTCAATACAACATTTATCCATATCCGGTAACTTTCTAGATGCCTTCCAATCTCTACCAGAACATTGTTAAGAGTGTGCACAACTCCTAACATGTCAGCAAAGAGGTTTCATTTTAGATAAGTAGCAATGGAATGTTGTACAGTGCCATAGGCCACTTACCCATCACATGCATATTAGTAGTATATTGTTCATTAATGCAATTATTCTAATATGCATAATACACACCCTAAGTCTAGGAACATAAGCATATACATCATTGAACAATATTATTTAAACAAACAAATATGCAAGAAATGACAATTCAAATACTTATCTTTGTTTTGTTTGTAGGGTGGACTCCCTCTTAATATTTGCTTCCTTGCAGGAACTACTGGAGTGTGCTCCCTCTTGATCTTTGCTTCCTCGATTACCTGTTCTTGAACTTATATCCATCCTTGATCACTTATGCATACTTACTAGTATCATCATTGTGTTATCCTCGAGGTCTCATACATACATTCATTAGTATAATCTCAATACTATCAAAACACAATAATCTTAAACATGTATAGTCATGATCATTTCAAACACAGATAATAAACATTAGTATTCAAGGTTTCAGGGAATACTTCTTTTACTCATGCATATTCTTATTTGACCAAATTACTTTTCTGGTTAGTCATATCATCAATCAAGGTAAGAGACATAATATGCATAAACCCTTGATTACTTGCATTTCTAACTTCATGAATAATCATTATCAACCATATAACAGTATAAGATCCTGACACAAGGTAGGATTCTAACTTGATATAGGAAAAACATACCTGGTCATCATATTTTCTAGTTAGGTCTAGCAATGTCTTCTTGTTCTCTTGAATGACTTGTGCTAGTAACCTGCATATCTCATAGGTTAAGCATTGTAGAACCAAAATATACATACCTTGTAAGTAGAGCTTCTATGTGATCCATGACAATGGATGAATCTTTGTCTTCATGTCACCATGGTCATATGTTCTTGAAATAGAACATGATTTGTCTTTCTTGATGTACCTTTCATGTTAGCGGACAACATCAACCTCATACAACACCACAATGCATTAGTACAATCATAAGTGTCAAAACCTTAATCAATGAATATCTGGATTAAGGTGATACGACAAGTTGAAAGTTAATCAAGATTGTACTAAACTTAATGAAGACAAACATACCATAAACTTAATCATGAACAGATCTCGAAACACACCTGGATAAGTCATACCTGTCGAGATTGCTTGTAATATTCTTATGTAAGGTCTTAGCCTCATCTCCCTTTGAAATAGGAACTTCTTCACTTATGCAAGTGACCAATCCATTCTCTTCTAGGATTAACCCAATCCACTTGTTTTGCAGAAACTGGATCTAGAGCTGGATTAGGGTTTGTCAGGGAAACCCTAAAAATTCAAACTTTGAATTTCAAACTTCTGAAAGGATAGAAAGATGTGCCTTGATGAGATGATCAAGCTGGTATACTCAGAATTTGAAAACTGCAAAGTTTCACCCCTCAAAATTGTCTTCGAAAGTTTCAAATCTTCTAGACAAGATCCCGAACTAGGGTTTGATAAATACAACCCTTATGCCCAACCAAAAGGTTCGATCCAAAGCTCTAAACTTCAATTTTTCTGAGGAGCTTCCAGCCGTGGTCACAGACTTCAGAAATTCCAACTTTTGCAAAATCCCTAATTTTCCACCTTTTCGATCAAAATCCTGAACTAGGGTTTGATCAAACCCGGCATTCTGCCAAACCAAAAAATTCGATCATGGTCTCTAAATTTCGATTTTGATGAGGATAATCCAGACGTGGTCTTTGATACAAAAATTCCAACATTCTTCGAAACCCTAAATTCCTGGAGCCATGAATGAAGGTGCTCAAAATCCAATTTTGTTTTGACAGAAATATGCACCTAATTGTTTGTTGTGTAACTCTCAAATTTCAGATCTACAGGGTCTAAAAATTCTTCCTGTGGTATCCTGACCTGTTATCTTTCCAACCCCATAGGTATGACCTCAATTGGATTCTCTGACAGAGAGTTATTCCAAGTGTCGCAGCGTGACCTATTTATGAGATAAAACAGGAGAGCGAACTTGTACGACGTGCCACGTGTCCCTAGTTCATTTTCAGACTCTGAAAAAATTACTTGCAAAATTAAATTCCATACCCTACCTGTCATGTTGTACGAAATTTCATTTGGAGCTTTCTAGCCCAAGCTGTGACCTTTTTTCCTAGGTCACCTGTTTATGACTGAGATCTGGAAGAGGCAGAAACCCTAACTTCTATTGATCATAAATCACAAAGTACAATGAATTAGAGGCTGTCCTTTGGACACAAGGTACATGGGGATATTATCTTCGACCTGTTATATTTTGATATCCTGAAACCTTGCCGAAATGGACTTATAGCGAAAGTTCTATGATGACTGGTTTTTGCTATATCAATCCCTAGCTTCGCAAGTGCAACAAGTGCCATAAATGCCATACCATGCTTTCTTTCAGGTTAGCTTTGATTCCATGTTAGTTTTTCAAAATTTACTTCAATTTGATCTAGTATCTTAACTGAGAGAACAACATGTACAACATATCTACAGCATATCAATCATGGACATAATAATGCAAGCACACAAGAGACAATAGACACACAGAGTTTCACTGGGGAAAACCATAAAGGTGAAAAACCCCAAAACTTCCTCAGAGATAGATAGAGCAATGATACAACTTAATCATAAGAGATATACTCCTAGCATAAGCTTCTCCTCCTCCACTAGTGCACCACTCTCCAAATGAGTGTAAGAGTGAGAAAGTGAATGATCAAATAGAGTGCCTCCCACACTCTATTTATACTTGACTTGACTTGCCTAATAACCTTTACTAGGTCGGCCTTAACTTAACCACATAACATAATGCTGACAGGGCTGACCCCCAATAGGGTGGTGTAATAACCCTTTAACCCACATGACTTATACAGGGCCGACCCCAACAAGGTGGTCTAATAACCCATCAAGTATAAGTTACGACACTTACAATATAAATGATGACACTTCCGTATAGAGGAATAATAACATTTCTATAGGAATCTAAACACTTCCGTATAGAGGAATAATAACATCTCTATAGGAATACAATATACATATATGAAATACATTTCGAAGTTACAAATACATCAACATCACGAAACTAAAATGATGTAAAATTTTTGGGGTCGGCCCTGTATAACAAAACCTGGGGTCCTGAAAAATTTTAGGGGTTGTTTTCGCCAACAGTTTTTGGGCCATGGTTTTGGGTAACCCGTGGTATTTTCCCATTGTATTTCCCTTATAAAAGAAATATATTGTAACACAGTTAGGGTTGATGTATTAGGTTTTATGCATTGTAAAGATCTTTGAGATCGTGAAGAGAGACTGTGAGACAATGAAGAGGAAGTGTAGTGGTTGTGCTGCAGGTTGTATCCCTTCACTTTGCTGGACAATAATAAGGACTGGCAACTTCAGTGTGGACGTAGCCCATCTTGGGTGAACCACGATATATCTGTCTCTCTCTTGTAATGTGTATGTGTGATTATATTTTCATTTCTGTTTATTGTTATTGCTCTGCGATCCTGTTTTTCTAACAGTTTGATGGTTACTAATTCAAATCAATGACATGGGCAAAGGTTACTAAGTCAAATCACTGACATGAGGAGAGTTTGTTGTTTCAAATCTAATAATATGACAATTTAGTTTTTGAAAGATGGGATTTGGTCCAGCAGTAGATCGGTAGGATTTTAACCATAGCTGGTCCAGGTTCTGTTCTCAACTTACCCCTGTGAGAGCCCTCGGGAAACATGCCTTACCGGAACCAGAGAAAATTAGGTGGATTATGTTATGAGAAAAAACAGTGACATGTTTGGTGCATAAATTTCAATGTGGTCTAGTACAAAAGGTATGCATTAATGGAGGAAAATACATGTTACTTCAAAGCAAAACTTTAATGCTCAAAGCATGCGATTGGGAATCCTTGCTTATTGATTCAGGAATATGTGTAGAAGAAAATCTTGTAAATAAATAACTCCAAGAAAATAGAACACATTCTTGAATTTGAAAAGGAAAAATGATCCACATGTGGAGAACAATAACCTAGACCCTACAAAATATGTATCATTGAATTACCAGAGAACAAAATCTAGAGATAAGGCATAGTCCCTGCCTTTAGAAAATTAAAGATAATGTAATTAAAAATATTAGTTAGTACTGCAATTGAAACCATATTTATCAAATTTATAATATGCAAAGAAGATGAATGATGTTTTGAGCATTTTAAATTTATCAAAAAAATCATAAAAATCTAAATTTGGTAAGATGTGATATGTTTCCAACTAAGTTATAAAATTTAAGCTAAAAACACAAAGACACAAACGCGATTGCAGTGGACAATTTGTCTTCAGTCTTCCCACAAATAAAACCCTCCAACGAAAGAGTGAACAAAACATTGAAACTTTAAATAATAGCAACATTCTCAAAACCAAGATTTAGGATTTAGAACTGCTGCATCTCTGCCAAAGGAACGAGAGCAAAATCTGTGCAGTGAACCCTACATGCTACGACACCCATCCCACTCATCCGTTTAGTCTAATTGACAAATTTTCAGCCCATATATGCCCATTTAGTCATTTTAGTCTAATGATTTGACTAGATTAATCCCACACCACCCATATCTGCGACCAAGTTAAATACATGGTCAACGCCTTTGGTAACAGCCAAGCAATTATCCATAACTCTAAGATCCACGAGATGGAATTCATAGCAGAACATATCCCTAGCCATGTGCTTATTCTTCTTCCAATCAGAGGCAATGTCCTTCATACTTCAATCTCCGGGCAATGTCCTTCATACTTCAATCTACGGGCAATATGGGAGGTAGTGAAACCCTCAACTCCATTGATGGAAATTCTAGGTTTTTCATTAGGCCAATATGGTTCTCTCTCTGTATCTTCTTAGGTGTATGTGCCATATGCCTCTTCAACAACTCCAATTATTCCCATGATGAGCAATGAAAAGAGAATATAAGACATTTGGTTGAATTTTAAAAAGAAATTATTTCTAAAAATGAAGAAATGGGTATTGGATACTTCAGAAAATACTAAAAAATAAACCCTTGAGTTCATTTAATTAACCCGCCTCTAAGCTCCTATAGCCCCATGAAGCACAACACAAAAAGCAATTGGTACTTGTAATTGTTGTTGCAATTTCATTTTGTTGAAACAGTTAACAGCTTGGGACATTTTTTGGAGAGAAGACCTGGTGCGATTTGGCTTGGTTTGAGAAATGGAATAGTCTCAGCCTCATGGACATGATTTGGATGACAAATTTGACAAAAAATACTACATAATGTGCATGCTGTACATTTGGAGCAGTTGGATGGATGCAATAAATCCTTCGCCACAAATTTCACCGACCACCTGCTTTGAACTTCGGGATTTGGCAATAATTACATCTTTAACACCAAACAATTGCATGGCCGACCGAGAAGGATAATTTACTCTACTGGAACACGCCTTCTATCCTGTAAAGCAAGTAGGACCTAAATTAGTCAATGGCACAAACTTGCATTTACAATCGTTTATATTTTGCACAATTAGATCCCTATGTATGTTGTTAGAACCACCACGAAGAAAATATTTAAGTGTTAACATTTAGTTTAAAGTGGTGTTCTATTTTCATTTTCATTTTATTTTTTTTAATTCATGACAATGATAAAAATTTTCTTTTCAAGCACTCTCCACCAATAAAACGCATCCACTTATTAAGACATTTTATTAAATAAATACAAATAAATAAATAAATTCTTTCAACATTGGATAAACTATAGCCAAGTTTTAGAAATACTTTTGTGCAAGGTAAATTAATGTGAAGAACCTGCAACAATTAATTGATAAAATGCACAATATATGAGATCACAGAATATTTTTATTGATTGCAGGCCACTTCAATGGGGCAACCTCCTTTGAGCAAGCTTAATACAAATAACTTCACGGTACCTTCATTGGTCTCAACACAAATTTATATACTAAGTCTAGGCACCCATACCATGTGTCAATACAAACCATGGGCCAATACAAACTATGGATCAACAATTACTACTAGACAACTTACAAAGCATATGCGTCCAACAACAATAATATAAACTATGGATCAAAAAATACTACAGGATGAATTACAAAGCATATGCATCCAACAACAATATACTAACAATGTAAATATAAGGGTTGACATTGGTTCCTAACATCTCCTCCCTCTTAAAAAAAGCTTTGTCCTCAAAGCTTGAGATGTGGAAATTGTTGCTTAATCTGAAGGAGTGGTTCCCATGTAGCATCTTTTGGTTGCATGTCATGCCATTGAATTAAGACCTATAAGATAGAGCGAGAGTGACGCTGACCAGTGCGCTTATTGAGGATGGCCTCTGGCTCCAAAAGGATGGATCCTTCATTATCCAGTTCGGGTAAAATAGTTTGTCCTCTGATGTTGGTGCCAAGCAATTTCTTCAGACAAGAGACATGAAATACTGGATGAATGCGGGAAGAAGGATGAAATTCCAATTTATAAGAAACAGACCCAATCTTTTGAATAATATTATATGGTCCATAGAAATTTGGAGCGAGCTCATGACACCCTTTGAGTTTCAGGGAGGATTTCTTGTAAGGATGGAGACAAATAAAAACCATATCACCTGCTTGAAAAGTGCGCTCAGAATGGTGTTGATCGGCTTGTTGCTTCATGTGAATTCTTTCCATGTGAAGATTGTTTCGCAAAATGCAAAGAATTTGATCGCGGTTCCGAAGGACTATGTCAACTGCCTGAATTGGTGAATTGCTGGGGGTGTGTGGAAGAAGAATTGGCGGTGCCTGACCATAGACGGCTTCATATGGAGTTATTTTAGAGGTAGTATGGTAAGAGTTATTGTACCACCATTTAGCCAGAGGGAGCCTCTTTTCCTACTGATGTTGTTGTTCAGAGGTGAAGCAACAAAGATAAGTTTCCAAGCATTTATTGATAATGTCAGTCTGACCATTTGTTTGTGGGTGATACCCTGAACTCATCTTCATTTTGGTGCTAGTTTGGCGAAATAATTCTTGCCAAAAATGACTGGTGAAAGTTGCATCACGATCCGAGATAATGGAAGAAGGGATTCCATGAAGGCGAAAGATTTGGTCCAGGAAAATTTGAGCGACTCAGGAGGCTGTATAGGGATGGTTGAGAGCACAAAAATGACTACATTTGGAGAGGCGATCAACCACAACCAAGATCACTGTCTTCTCGCCAGATTTAGGGATCCCTTCAATGAAATCCATAGAAATATCCATCCAAATCCATGTAGGTATGGGCAAGGGTTCGAGCAATCTCGGAGAGAGTGTCGTTTCACCCTTATTGCACTGACAGGTATCACATTCAACCACCATCTGTTGAATTGTTCTTTTCATCCCCTTCCAAAAGAAGTTACGCCGTGCCAGCTCATACATTTTCAGGAACCCAGAGTGCCCTGTCGATGGAGAAGCATGGAGTTCATAGAAGACATCATGTTGAAGATCTGTGCTCTGGGGAAGCACCAGAAAACCCTTGTATCTTATGGAAGCACCATCCCAAGAGTAAAGTGGTACAACAAAAGGGTTGTTGGCCAAGCGTTGGATGATTTGAGATAATGAAGAGTCATTGACATAGCCATGTTGAAAGATTGCAACCAATTTGGAACAAGCATAGAAATAGCTGAAAGAGAACCGTGGTCATCAAATGTGCGAGAAAGAGAATCTGCCACAATATTGTCCTTACTCTTCTTGTAAGTGATCTCATAATCATAACCCATGAGTTTTCTAACCCATCTCTATTGTGCTGGGGAGGATACACGTTGTTCCAGGAAATATTTCAGACTCTGATAAGTTTTGATGCAGAAATGATTCCCTAATAGGTAGGGTCGCCACTTCTAGATTGCATGTAAAATAGCCATCATTTCCTTCTCATATGTAGCGGCAGCTAAATTCTTATCTGAAAGGTATTTGCCAGTGAACGCAATGGGGTGTTCATCTTGAAGGAGAACAACACCAAGTCCATTGCCGCAAGCATCACTCTCAATAGTGAAGGGCTTGGAAAAATCGGGCATAGCTAGAACAGGTGTAGTACACATAGCTTGTTTCAATTTGAAAAATGCACACTTAGTCGTAGGTGTCCATGTAAAAGCATCATTTTTCAATAGAGTAGTTAATGGAGCTACAATCTTCCCATAATACTTGACAAACTTGCGGTAGTAACCAGTCGACCCCAAAAAACCATGAAGGCTCTTCAGTGTCTGAGGATGCGGCCAATTGTTCATGACAACGATTTTAGCAGGATCCACGCGAACCCCTTATGCTAAAATAATGTGCCCGAGATACTCTAATTCCTTCTGTCCAAAAACACATTTAGACTGTTTGGCGTGGAGATGATGGTCAGAGAAAAGTTGCATTACAAGATCCAGATGTTGGAGATGTTCAGCCCATGTTTTACTGTAGATGAGGATATCATCAAAGAAGACCAGAATGAATTTCCGCAAGTAGGGCCAAAATATTTTATTCATCAAGGCCTGGAATGTGGAAGGAGCATTAGTGAGGCCAAAAGGCATGACCAAAAACTCATAGTGGCCATCATGTGTGCGGAAAGATGTTTTAGAGATATCATCCTCATGAACCCGAATTTGATGATACCCAGAACGAAGATCCAACTTGGAGAAAAATTGAGCACCATGAAGCTCATCAAGAAGCTCATCAACAATATGAATTGGAAACTTATCCTTGGTTGTGAGGTGATTAAGTGCTTGGAAATCAATGTAGAAGCGCCATGACCCATATTTTTTGCGGACAAGAAGAACTGGTGAAGAAAAGAAACTAGTGCTTAGGCGAATAATACCTTGCTTCAGTAAGTCTTGAACGAGCATTTCAATCTCTGTTTTTTGGTGAAATGAGTAGCAATATGGCCTAATGTTGGGAGGAACGCTTCCAGGAAGGAGTGGAATATGATTTTCCACTTGCCTTGATGGTGGCAATCGCATTGGTTCAACAAAGACATCTGTATATCGATCCATAATTTGTTGTAGATCCAAAGGAGTAGTGGAGACCGTTGAGGGTTGCATCTGAATGGAATGGAGTTGAGCGATGACACCATGTGAATTATTCTTAAGGATTTTTTCCATGCGATGTGAACTGATGATGCTGAGAGACCCCGGTTGTAAGCCTATCAATGTGTGTTTTTGTCCATTGGGTGAAAACTGCATCCAAAGTTCAGCAAAATCCCATAAGATGGGGCCAAGTGTGCATAGCCATTGAGCACCCAAAACCACATTATATCCGCTTAAGGTCAAGGCAAACATGTTAGAGCGCAGGTTATAATCTCCCATAGAAATATGCACATTTCAACACTTCTTTTTGCAAGGTAAGGTGCCCCCATTGGCAACCATGACTTCAAAGTTGGAGCAAGAATGGACAAAACAATCAGCCTGTTTGGTGATCCGAGGATCAATGAAGTTATGAGTGCTACCAGAATCAATGAGTATTGTAAGAGGAAGCTTCTTGAAGTAACCCCTGACCCACATTGTTTGGGGGGTGGTGATTCCGGCTAAAGAATGGAGAGATATCTCTGGGTGGTTGTCTTGAGATGGAGGGTCAATAGGTGGCTCCTGAATGTTGACCTAATCGTCTATTGTATCTGGAGCTTCCTCACCAATTTCAGTGGAAGGGGGAGAATCCACATCCAAGAGATAGAGCTTTTGCTGAACACATCTATGTCCCCGAGTGAATTTCTCATCACAATTATAACAAAGACCTTTTTCTCTGTGTGCTTGCATTTCTGTTTCAGACAAATGCTTGATAGGAGTTGGTCGAGGAGCTAGCGGGATGGGAGGTTGTTGAGAACCCATATTTCAGAAGGGAACAAAAGTGGGTTTGGAGTGTTGTTGGGATGCAATCTTGTCTTCTACCAACTTAGCCAACCCCAAGGCTTCCATCATTGTGTTGGGACAGAACATTTTGACCTTAGAGCAGATTTCATCCTTTAGACCACTGATAAAACAACTCCGGTAGAAGTGATCAGGTAATCCTTCGGTGTGGTTGGCTAGTTTCTCAAATTTGGTTTGATACTCTCTCACAGTGCCAATTTGGCGAAGTTTAGTGAGGGACCCTGTGAAGTCATCAAAAGCACTAGGACCAAATCGTTGCAAAAGGAGCTAGAAAAAAGCTGGCCATTTTGGCTCTTCATGAGCTTTGATATACCAACGGTACCATTGAAGAGCTTCATGTTCCAAATGAAAGGATGCAAGTGGAACTTTTTTGACATCAAAAGTATTATGCAGACTGAAATGTTGTTCTGCATGATAGATCCATCCAGTCAAATCGGTACCATTGAAGCGAGGAAAATCAAGCTTCGGACCATGGAAATTGCTGGGAGAATAGAACCCATTGTTTGATGAAGACTCGGATTGTCGTTTGTTGTTCATGGCTGAATGCTCAAGATGAAGGCCAAGAAATTTTTCATCCAGATTCTGGAGTTTGTTTTGGATGGCTGCAAGTGCTTCCTCCATGGTTTTTGCTCCTGTGCAGGTGACAACCATAACCAAGAGTTTTTTTTTGTGGTTAGAAAAAAAAAACAGGAACTGTTTCAGTAAAGGAAAATTTGGATTTGGGAAAAAACTTGATGGGTAATTTGGGTTTGACTAGGTTTTGGACACTTTCGAATGGACAAGGAAGCAGAAAATAAGGATTTCAGAAGCGGGGTGAAAGAATGAGAAAATTTTGCAAAGAGGGACAAAGAAGCAGAAACAGGAAAGGAACTCTGTGGTAAAATTTGAAGGGGATTCGGTGAAATTCGAAGAAGTTATGGCAAACCCTAAAAATAGACAAATGTGGGATTTTTGGCTTTGGAAAGTGGAATTTGGGATAGAGTCCTCAAGAATGAAATATGTAGAATGAGATTACAGGGGTGTTAGGGAAGTTTCAAGGAAAATAGAGTGAAAACAAGGGAGATATTGCAAAAAAATGGATTTATTTTTTATTTTTTTTCAGAATGGATCTGCTACGACGCAGAAGGGATCGGAAATAGATGGATTTGCAACAACGGGGACGAGATCAGAAACAGACGGATATGCAATGGCACGGAAGTGATCGATAATAGTTCTGGATAGAGAAAATCTGCAATTTATCAGCTGAAAATAGATATGGACCCCAGGTATGCTCGGCTTCCTAACGGTTTAGGGGATTCACTCGGCCACCAATGTTGTCTGACGACTTGCGTATTGGGGTAGTACCACTCACTCCATGGCTTAGGTAAAACTGATAACTGCTTTGCCACAAACGAAAGCTCTTGGTTTACCTCACGGATGGGAACTAGTGAATCAGGTAGGGGTCGTTGCCCTTTTCGCTGGTAGGTCCTCTCAATGGGCCAACTACTTTGGGGTTCCTATGGTACTACTCACAATGATTTTTAGGGATTATGCCCAAGTAACTCCCACAATTAAGTGGATAGGGAATATTCCCAGATCCAAACCTGCAACAGATGCGAAAAAAAAATTGGCAGAAATTTCACCCAACTAGCCCAAGAAAGTGCTCTGATACCAGATTTGAAGAACCTGCAACAATTAGTTTATAAAATGCACAATATATGAGATCACAGAATATTTTTACTGATCGCAGGCCACTTCAAAGGGCAAACCTTCTTTGAGCAAGCTCAATACAAATAACTTCACGGTACCTTCATTGGTCTCAACACAAACTTATGTACTAAGTCTAGGTGCCAATACCATGGGTCAATACCATGTGTCAATACAAACCATGGGACAATACAAACTATGGATCAACAATTACTACGGGATGACTTACAAAGCATATGCATCCAATAACAATAATATAAACTATGGATCAACAAATACTATGGGACGACTTACAAAGCATATGCGTCCAAAAACAATATACTAATAAAGTAAATAGAAGGGTTGACATGGGTTCCTAACAATTAATAGTAAAAAGAGGAACATATAGTCGCAAGGGCTAATAAGTTCATTGATAAAGATGATAAATTTTGTAATTTTAGTAAAGATTAGCCCATCTTGTAATATATATATTTTTAACATGAATGATTAATTTATATTAATATAAAAAAGAGGCCAAGTTCATGCTTAGTGTCATCAAAAAACTAGTACAAAGTTGTTTTCTTAGTCTATTACATATGATCCAATTAAATTGATTCCAATTCCTTCTATCCGAAAACCACTTATACTATGAAGCAAGAACTTTATACTATGAACGAGAACTCTTGCCATAAAAAAGATGATTTTTGCAAAAAATACACCAAAAACACCCCCCAAATAGAAAAGTGTTGATACCAGTATACACGGAAAAAGTTTTTTTTCTTCAAGAGATAAATTACAACTTTTTTTAAACTTGCATATCAAACAAAAAAAAATCATAAATAATTTCACCACTCTAACCATATAAAAACAAAAAAACTATGAGGCAATTCATAATGAAATAATATATTAAGCCATACAAGAACAAATGATTCATATAAATATTCAAAAATTCCTTTAGAGTTTCAATTACAAACATCATACTAATAAAAAACATCTAAAATGCTTAATGTGAAATTATTCAAATTCATCCATTGATTTTGACACCCCATCAAAATCTACCAGATGAAGAACTATATGAAGATGTAGATGACCCATATTATTCTCTATTATCAATGGGTGCACCATCTGAGTCTACATCTATGCCCATCATTTCAGATGTCATATTTCTTCGGGATCTACGACTTGGTTTAACAGACTCCCATCTTGCAGCTTCTTATTTTGGCAGCAACCTCTTGATAATCTCTACAGTCTTGGAGCGAAGAGTATCTTCTTTATCAACTTGAAATCATAAACAAGTATCTCAACTTCCTCTAATTTCAAGATGTCAATGCGGCGGGCGATTTATTTTTTGACCCTTTCTTTTTCTCTTTCGGTAAACCTTTTTCTCAACTACCATCTATGCCTTGTACACACCATCAAGAGGGTGTGTATCTATTGCATACCAATGTACTTCTACTGACACTACTCATTCATTTTCCTTATTGACCTTCATAACTTTTGCAATCCAAAATGGATAATGTCGTGCATCATCTATAGCCAAAACTGCAATCATGCAACCCTCCTTGATATCTTGTACTGAGCCCCTGTAAAGGTCTTCCATCTCTCGATGCTTTGCGGATGATCTGAAAGAACTTGAATAGCATTAACTCTTTGCTTGATGTAATTGCATTGCAGTGGATCGTTATCAATGGATATCCAATTTCTTCCTTTCTATAAGGAACATGCTATTGTTGTACCTAATCACACAAAAAAAAATTAGGTCAAATAGCATAAAGAAACATACTTTAAAACAATAAAATAATGAAGAACGAAAAAACAATAAAACTTGAAATATGCTTTCATATGTAACATCAGAAAGTTTACCTGAACCCGAGAACAAATCTAAGACGCAATCTCCTTCTCTTGAAAAAATTAAAACCTAGACCCCCCCTAAACTATATAATAATTTAAAAAAATAAATAAATTAAAACCTAAACCCCCCCCTAAACTAAATAATAAAAATAAAATTAAAATTAAAATAAAATTAAAACCTAATGCCCCCTCCCTTCCCCCTCCTCCTGCCACGCCCTCCCTTCCCCCTCCTCCCCTCGCCCTCCCTTCCTCCTCCTCCCACTGGTACCTTCCCCCTCCTCCCGTCGTGCCTTCCCTCCCCCCTCCTCCCCCCACCCTCTCCTCCTCCTCCTCCCGCCGCCCCCTTCGCCCTCCTCCCCCTCCTCCCTCCACAGGCCTTTGGCTACTCGCTTGGGCGCCAAAGGGCCACAGAGGGAGAAGGGAGGAGGAGGAGGGGGAAGGGGGTGGTGGGAGGGGAAGGGAGGGCGGGGGGAGGAGGGGGAAGGGCGAGCGCGGGGGGAGGAGGGAGAAGGGGGAGGCATAGGGGGAGGAACAGGAAGGGGGCTATGGAGGGGGAAGGGAGGGGGAGGGAGGAGGTGAAAGGAGGATGCTCCACTAACTTGGGCGCCAAAGGGCCTCCCCTCACGAGTGGCGCGATGCCCAACATTGCATCACGTGTGAGGGGTGGCCCTTTGGCTCCCAAGTGAGCCGAGCACTCGCGCCGCCTCCCTTCCCCGTCCTCCTTCCACCTCCTCCCACCTTCTCCACTCCCCCTCTGCTGCCCCCTTCCCCCTGCTACCCCTCCTCCTCCCCCTTCTCCCTCCTCCTGTTGTGCCCTCCCTTCCCCCTCCTCCCCCACTCTCCCTTCCTCCTCCTCTCACTGCCCCCTTCCCCCTGCTCCCCCTCCTCCTCCTCCCTTCTCCCTCCATGGCCCTTTGGCGCCCAAGCGAGCGGCCAAAGGCCTGCAGAGGGATAAGGGAGGAGGAGGATGGGGAGGAGGGGGCGGCTTAGGCCCCAAAGGATCGCGGAGGGAGAAGGGAGGAGAAGGAGGGGGAGGAGGGGGAAGGGGGTAGAGGGAGGAGGAGGAAGGGAGGGTGGGGGGGAGGGGGAAGGGGGGTTACATCGGGAGGAGGTGGAGGGGGGCGACGAGAGGAGGAGGAAGGGAGGGCTCAGCGAGAGGAGGGGGAAGGGGGAGGCAGAGGGGAAAGGGAGGTGGTGCGAGGAGGAGGGGGAAGCGAGTGGGAGGAGGAGGGGGAAGCGGGTGGGAGGAGGGGGAAAGGAGGGGGGTTAGGTTTTATTTTTATTTTTTTAAATTTTATTATATAATTTAGGGGGGGGTTAGGTTTTATTTTAATTTTTAATTTTTTTATTATATAGTTTAGGGGGAATTTAGGTTTTAATTTATTTTTTTTAAATTTTTATTATATAGTTTAGGAGGGGGGGAATTGAAGAGAAGGAGATTGGGTCTTAGATTTGTTCTCGGGTTCAGGTAAACTTTCCGATGTTACATATGAAAGCATATTTCAAGTTTTATTGTTTTTTATTCTTCATTATTTTGTTGTTTTAAAGTATGCTTCTTTATGCTATTTGACTTAACTTTATTTTTGTTTTTGGTGATTAGGTACAACAATAGCATGCAGAAATTGCATATCTATTGATAATGATCCACTGCAATGCAATTACATCAAGCAAAGAGTTAATGCTATTCAAGTTCTTCCAGATGAACTGCAAGAATTTGGTTTGAAGAAATGAGAGTTTAGTGAAACACTTTGGGCAAAGATGTCAAAAGATCCTCAACCCCCATTAGGAGGGGTGTTTGGAAATGAGCACTTTGGGAATCTTGCAGACATAGAAGACCCAATGGAAGAGGACATTGATGTCCCTGAGGAAATCCAAACTCCAAAAAATTCCAATTTCGATGAAGAATTTGGCCTGCATGATATTATTGATTAGTTCCATGTCTTGAAGAAAATGTTAAATTTGACAATTTTTTGATAAGATATATTAGTAATGTTTTGACTGTCAGACTTTAGTTTAGAAATAAAATTTCTATATATAATGTTTTTAATATGTTTTTTACAAATATATGATATAGTTTTTCTTGAATTTATGTGAATCGCCACTTTTCTGGAAAAAAAAAATATGAAATAGTATCATTTTTATACAAAAAATCTCTTAAAATTCATTGAAAATGGTTTTAAATGTCTTTATTTTCTGGAATTTTTTACAATTTTGTCAATAAAAATGTCTTATTTTATAGAAAAATTGAAAAATGTATATGTTTTTCATTATAAATTGCTTATAAATGTATGTTATTTTGTTAAATTTCTAAAAACACATTTGAAAATATAAATTAAAAATATTTTATGACAAAGATATTTCAAAGCCCCGAAAAAATGCCTCAAAATGAAAATGTGTGATACTGGTATCAACCCTTTTTGAAACGGAGGTAAAAATAACTACTAAAATTAGGAAAGAGAAAAAAGAGAATTGTGTTGAGTGCTCATTTCATAGTATATGTGGTTAAAAGCAAAAAACTAAAAAGACTTCTGATATACTATGACATTAAAACTTGCAATGCTAACAACCAGATACAAAATTTTTAACAGAAATAAAACTCAACCTATTCCTCACCATTCCAAGTTTGGGTTGTTATTTGACTTCCTTCTTTGGGTTTGGTGAGATTGAACAACTGGTGTTCTTCTCTTCTTTGTTGATCTTCATCACGTTCAATATGCATTCCCATAGATCCCAATCCTTAAGGTTCTTCATGTTCCATCATTAAGGGTCTTCATGTTCCATCATTAAGCATTACCATTCCTTTCCATTGCCATTAAGAAAGGGTATTCTTGTTCCTGGTGAGGTTGAGCTCAGCAAGGGTCTTCGTGTTCCATCATTAAGCATTACCATTCCTTTCCCTAGACGGAGCATTGCCATATTTCTGTACAAATTGCCATGCAAAGTTGAAGACGTGCCTTGCTTATGTTCTTGAGAAGTATACATGTTGATTTTTCTCTTTTCAATGAACCGGGATGCAAGAGTTTTTATTTTTTTCTTCACTTTTTTCCATTCGAGAGTCGAGACTCCATATATGTTGAAAAAGAGACAGAACCATCGCAATGAATTCACTCAAGACATTGTCGAGAGTTTGCATATGACTTACACATAACTGAAGTTGGGCCACAATATCTGCTATTGCTTGGTTATCCCCTCCTGTCATTCTCCTTCGCCTACCTCCAAGCTACCTTTATTGAGACACTGTGAATGCGACCACTCTATCGGGAAGAAATATTAATTTCGCAAAGAACTGAATGTTTTGAGCTAGATCCAATTCATACTTCCTAATTTCCGTAATTTCAAGCATTAAATCTTATAGCAGGGGAGATCCAAAATGCCATCACCACGGAGATATGAAAATCCATTTGCCACAAGTGAGGAGGACATATATGAGAGATATAAAGACGTCAAAGCTCAAGAGCTTGCTTTGACACCTCGTCCTTGGGAGAGGCTACAACCTCCACATGTATTCCACTTTGATTTTCCATTAATTCCCTTCGCCTATATGATATGATGCTCTTCGCAAGATGAGACCAATTTGATTTCGGTGATCTATTCATGGGGGAATTCGCGAGGATATGGGACCCCCCTTTACACCTAATTTTCAAAACACCAAATTGACCCTTGATTTTCCATGGAATCGAGCACCCCATTTAGTTTGCGTAGAACATGATAAAATACAATTGTTGAGAACCAAGAGCTAAGATGATGGATCCTTCCAACTAAGTCATACTTGACATTTTTATTTTCTTGTTGGAGATCTAAAAGATAGGAAATAATTAGAAGGGAGTCTCCCACCACTATAATTGACTGAAGACCCTTTTCTTGTAACAGAGAGAGATCGAGCCATAGAGAGCATTGCTCCGCCTCATTATTGATTGCATGGCCAAGGCCCCAAGCAAAATTTTCTTGCGATTCATTAGGGTTTGGGACAACACCTTCTATTCCTACAACCCATGATTTCCCTTGAGGATCCATAAAAAAAAGAGAATTGGATATTTTTGTTGTTTGATCTCGGAGAGGAATTCTTGTTCAGTCAATCTGAGTTTCCACTAAGACTCCTTTAGGGGTTTTCTTGTTGATATCTTACTTTCACTCATTTATTTAGATCATTAATCCATGATTTTCTAGAGATAGATAAAGAGCTTAATTTTTCTAAGGAAATACCTCTTGAAAATAGAACCTCAAATAGAAGCGTCTTGGCCTTCTGAGAGACCTGAATGGATTTGGATTCTTCATTCTTGAAGATAGCTCTGTTCCAAACCAACCATATTTTTCAACATAGATACTTTGAAAGATAGAGGCAAATTCATCGAAATAGCTTATTGGACCGAAGGGAGCTTGATAAAGCTTCTCCCCATTTGGTAAACATTGTATTCCAACTAGTGGGTATGTACAAAATTTCTCCAAACTCAACAAATGCATATCTTCAAAAAACTACAAATAAGCTACATTCTTGAAAGAGGTGTTTAGCACTTTCTTTATATTTCTTGCATAGAACACACCATGACGGGCCATTAATGCCCTTTTAAAAAAAAAATTGTTATTAGGATCTTCTCATGCGCTAAAGTCTAGCAAAAGGCATTTAATTTTGGAAATCCATTCGAGTGCCATATGGATTTCCAATGAGAGGAAGGAGGCAATCTAGTAAGAGCCTTGAGGAATTTTTCATACCTTGTTTTTATCGTATTTCCTTTTGGAACTACAAGGAAAATTCCTTGTAATGGAGGTTTTTGCAGATGCTCCTCTAAAAAGAACCCAAATATCTATTTATAGTAGACGTCACTTGCGAAGGAGAGAGGATAGAGGTTTTAGCGTATGCATTTCTACTGCTACTGGGGAGGAAGATAAACAATGTTTTAAGGCCGAAAATCATTATGTACTTACTTCTTCTTTCCGAATGGACAGTAGGAAACCATTGCTATCTTATGTAGTAATTCCTGCCAAAAGGATGGAATCACCTATTGTAACTGTTGATTTACGAATTGATGAATGTCTTAAAACCTAAAAATTGCCCACTTTGTTTGAGATAGCTCTTAATGGTTGCTTTATATGGTTAAGCATTGTATAATTTATTGTTTTTAATGACACATCTTAGATACACCAATTCCACGATATGTATTTAATGTAACAATGTGGAATTAAAAATGTTTATTGTTCTTCATAAATGAAAGAAGGAATTCATGTAACTATCAATGCAATTATTTGATCCATGTAATGGAATTCATGTAATTATTTGAACCATTAGTCATAGTTCACATAATTATAGGTGCAAAAACTATGTGGAAGTTCAAAAGCGGTTGATTGTGCATGAAGATCCAAATGTTCTTACTATTATTTTGAATAGATTTTAGACTGGAAAATTAGACAAGCTCCACAAATTGTTGCTTTCCCTAAAGTATTGGACATTTCGTTGCACGTATATCACTGGAAATAATAGATGACAAGCCGCCATTTTACAAGTTGTATGAAGTAGTTCTTTTGGATGTGTCGAATGCTTATTTTTTATCATTAGAATGTAACATGAATAAAGTGTACATGATTAGAAGACATGTAATACCCTCATTTTGACCCTTCGGATGTATTGGATTTTAATGTAAGCATTATACATATGAGATGTATGATTCCTAGCGTGGAGCTCAAGACCAAGGCCCCGCTATTGAATGCTCAGCTTTAAGAGGCAATTATTTGATATTGTGTTATCCATGTGCTATTAAGCCATGGAATTTGTAAAAATGATGTAAACAAATCTCATTCAATAAAAATACCAAAGGACTGGCTATGGATGCAACTAAATGAGGGGTCTATGTGTATCCACTAGGGAGAGGTGAGGGGGTTGTCTGATTGAACCCTAGGCTTCCATATGTCATCTTGAGAACCCATTTGAATTTCCTTGATGACATGTAATTATGTTTAAGGAAGTGGTTGAAGAAATCAGTCCATGAGAGTGATGGAGTATGGGAAGCCCTAAAATTCGTAAGTCAGGGTATGGGATCAGTTTGCTTGACCGATAAGACACTCCACCTCTTGGGGGATGTTATCCATCATCCCCATTGGATTGTTGACCATATAGGAAGGAGTTTGGAGGTAGGACACAAACCCAACAGGGAAGAAAAATGGAAATCGCAATTCTGAGTAGAGCCACGTTTGGAAGTGCCAAGATCGCTCAGAAATCGACGTGGGAAGTGAACACCGTTGGGGGATACCTAGACCCGAACCTTGGGGCAATTTTGAGAGTGTTGGATGCCCAAGAATTGATAGAAAAACCCTGATTTGGAAGCCCAAAAATCCAATTGTTGAACAGAGCCTTTCGGCCGCAACGTTGAGGAGATTCGAGAGTGGATCATAGTGGGAAAGAGACCCGGGGGTTTAGAATTTATGGTAGATCCAATGAAGGCTCATTCATCCTTGGTTTAGCGGTCGAGGCCAACCATACCTTCCCAAGTCAGTGCTAAGATAAGGGGCGCCTGAGGGAATGTGCAACAGAGAAGGGTACCTTACTTAGGCTAAGAGTGGAGGTAATGGGGGTTCTTGGACTATCTGAGGCCAACTGGATATTCCTACAGCTCTGTGGTTGAGCTCATTGACTTAGAAAACCATTCCTTGTCTTCCCACTTGTTTGATAGATCCAGTTGTGTGCTGGATGACCTTGAATGTTTGTGAAACCAAGGTTGTGAGTGGACCTGAGTATTTCCTCCCTAGTGGATACATAGCCCCAGCTCGAGGGTGGTCTCTGAGTGTTGATCAAAGAATACAGGCTGGGCAGAGACTTATGGTTGGGTTGGAACGTTGCAGTCCATAGCCAGTTGCTTGGTGATTTCATCTTAAGGATAAGTATTATATATGTTTCACTTTTGCAATGATTTAACTAATTGATTATATTGTTAATGATATGTTGAGTGCATGATGCAATTGTGTGTGGATGATGTTTCATTTTTCTATGTTTAAATTGAGTATACAGATGAATCCATGTGTTTTATTTATATGAATTTGCTCATTGATGAATAAGGCTAAGTTTTGTTGAAGCCCGGGATGTTCAGAATGTTAGTCAGGAATTTTTGGAAGAAATATGCATCCCCTGTTGTGTTCATACCTCCCTGTGGGTTAGATGAAGGGAGGGGCCATGACAGAGTAGTATAAGAGCCCTTACAGAGTGGTAAGGAGGCCTTGATGAAGTTTGGGGTCACATTTTGGGTTGGAAGAAGGACGGGATTAGAGTCCTTGGTGTGGTTTAGTATCATGTAGTTGCATAGGGATCACCGAGAGCTTTCCAACGGTACCAATTTTTCCAAAAATAGACTTAGGATGAGGAAGTTATCAGCCTGAGAAGTTGGCAGTAACAAGGGTATATGGCCGACATCCGACCTCCTGAACCCGCAGTGTGGATTGCGGATTTCGGAAGTCGAAGGCGTGAATCCTCGACATGGTGCGTTGGAGTTTTGACTTTCCGACTTCCGCAAGGCAGATCACGGATTGTGAAAGTCGGAGAGGAAATTTCTCCGGAGTTATGCGTTTGGCGTTCTGCATTTTCGATTCCCACATCGTAGATTGGGGAATGAAGAAGTCACAAGGCATATTTATTTGATGCCGTGTATTTGGTATTCCACCTTTCACACTCCCGCGTCACAGATTGCGGAATGCGGAAGTCAGACGTGTATTTATTCGACGACATGTATTTGGCGTTCTGCCTTTCCGACTGCCGCATCGCGGTTTGCAAAATGCGAAAGTCGGAGGCGTATTTCTTTGACGCTGTGTATTTAGCATTCCACCTTTCAGACGACCGCATCACAGATTGCGGAATTCGGAATTCGGAGTCATATTTCTTCGATGCCGTGTATTTGGCGTTCCTCCTTTCCAACTCCTGCATCGCGGATTGCGGAATGTGGAAGTCGGAGGCGTATTTCTTCGATGCTATGTATTTGGCATTCCTCCTTTCCGACTCCTGCACCACAGATTGTGGAATGCAAAAGTTGAAGGTGTATTTCTTTGACCCTGTGTGTTTGGCATTCCGACTTCTGACTTCCGACTTGCGTATTTCGGCGTGCGGATTGCGAACCGAAGTCATTGCAGTTGTGCAAAAGCATAGTTTGGGAAAAAAATTAGCAGGTTGATTTCAAGGTTATCCCCCATCGCCTCTAAAGGGCACCGAGGTGACTTGGGACGTGGTATATGGTATCAAAGCCCAAGGTTGCGGCACTGGGGATGATTGGGCCAAAGCAAGAGCTTACGGACTTGTTAGATTTGCGGGATGTTAAAAAAAAAATAGTAGTGTCAATATGGGCAATTTCTAGAATTGCACAAGATGGAACAGGGAACTAAGAAAAGTGATGGTTCCTTATCTAGAATTCATTCAGTGCATTCTCTATGCTCGGGATGTGCAATATGAATTTCTTAGAGGGGTTGTGGAAGCCTCAGTACGCGTAATTGGTTGTAATATTCCTTATGGAGAAGTGATATCCATGTCTAACCATTGGAAGATGAAAGGGACATGTAACTTGTAAATATGATGGGTAAATCATCATTGTGGCCAAGTGCATGCATGATTAGAGAAGTTGAAAGGTATGAGAAAGTAAGGAGAATGGGTAAGGAAATTCCATTCTCCCAAAAGTTGTCACTCATAGGAATAAGACATCCCAGTATGTGGAATTGACATGTGGCTCATTATGGTGACACGGTGGCCATGCAAAGTCTGCTAATAGGGGAATGAGGCATTCACATGTGTGAATCAATTGTGTGGCTTAGAATTGTGGCAAATATTTCTATGTGAATGGAAAGAAAGTATCACATTTGAATGAAGTGCAAGGGCATACAATGTACCTTGAAGGAATTGAACGAATTGTAGTGCTCATAAGTTCAGGGAAGTCCAAGAAAGTCCAAGAAAGTCCAAGTAGGACTTGACTGTAATTTATGGAAGCAATGTGAGCAACAAGGCATGGGAATGCGGTGCAATGAGAGCTATTGCAGTGATCAAGGAAAGCTACACAGGGATGACAAGAAGGTTGTAGCTGAAAATTGAAGAATAATATCCAAAGGGCAATGTTGATAAAGAGGGAAACTTCTCACCTTAACTATTTTGTTTCTAGCACAAGAATTGCATGTTAGGAAAGTAGCAAGTGTAAATGTCATGCATGTGTGTATGTCTCAAATTGCTACTTGGTGATAAAATCATAGCTAATGATCCCTCATGTGCTTGATAGAGATGCCATGAATTGGACCAACTATGATGTGGAAGAGGAAATTCCATGTTATGATAAGGAATTGGAAAGGGAAAAATTCCTCAACTCTTCTCTTGTTGATATATTTATGTTTTCTTATTTATATATATATGAAATTATGGCATAGGAATGTTGAAAATGCAAGAGATTGGGTAGTTGAAATGCATATGAACTAGTGGGCATATTAAGAGATAATGCATAGTGCATGTGAACTTGCTTGTGCATGAATATGATATTGCGTATTGATAAAAGTAGTGAGGTTTTACATATGCAATGAGCCACTTTTAATAATTATTGTGGTTGGTAATAATTAATTTTGTTGGTATTGGTTGTAAGGCCAAAGACAACATAAACATGGCTGAAAATGTTGATAATGCTATTACATGTGACCAACAATGTTGTGAAGAAAGGTTGGAGCAACAATCCATGATCAAGAGGTTGGTGGAAGGACTGAGTATTTCTTGGTAAGAGGCCAATTGACCAGGTAACATCAGATATGTTGATGGCATCCATGCAGGTACTATTTTATTTATACTAATTGTATAAATGATGAGAAAGGATGGGTAAGAATTCTTTTAACCAAGTTTTAATCATCATAAAATGATATGCATGTAATATTGAATGCATTTATGTGAATGACATCCCACAAGGTATGGTGAGGTATGTGGTAGTAAAGGAAATGAGCATTATACCATGTGACTGTTTAAAATTTTTGAATGCATCCATAAGAAATAAGTGCATGCCATATGAGATAGTAATGGTTAAGGACATAAGGTGGTTGGAGTGGTGATGCTATAGTTATACACAAGTATCCCATGAACCCCCTATTGGTGTTAATTTGGGATGAAATCTCTTTGCCGACAACCAAGGAGTGAGGAAACTCCAGACATATTGTTTGAGTGGAGAAAGAAGACACCAAATAGATAACCAAGTGATTGGGGAGATGGTTGGGTATGGTCATGAAGCATTGGCTAGGATGTCCAACTTACCATGGTAAGAAACCTATGTAGGCACAAAAATGTTTCAGATCAATGTTGTAGTGCATTGGGTGCATTAAGTAAATGTACATTAAAAAAATTTGTAAATTTTGTGGTTATGCATTGTGTGAATGCATGGTTATGGTATACATTTCATTGCAAGTAGATAATAGATGAAATGATGGAATTTTTGACAATCATAAGATCCTTTCATGAGATGCTATGGGAAAATAATTGCATGAAGAAGGTAGTTGTGTTTGATGGGCTACCATAATGCTCTGTTGAGGTTGAGAGGACATAGTTGTATGAAAGGATATGATTGCGAAATCATGACTATTTAAAGTTTATTTGATGGCATAAATAATGTGATTGTATATTGCATTTAATTGTGATAATGATGCATATAAAATGATCATGTTTCATTGCATTTGAAATATTAACAGTTGATACTGTTTGAATTATAGTATGTTATAATTATGAGATCACTTCAGTGGTTTTTGTAAATGTTGCACTGAAAATATCATATGTGTGGGTATTTACAACTTGTTTGGCGAATTGAAGAATTCAGATTGCAGGAAGAATGCTCTTGGAAATGACAATGCATGTAAGTCCATAATATATGATGATATCTACCGTGTGAAAAAGCCAAAAATTATGAGAAGGATCTCATGGTTGTGAGATGTAAATTATGCACAGAATAGATTGGTATCAGATTGTAAATTTCTGATTTGAAAATTTCTTATTTAAATTTATGAGAAATATCTCAGGTTTGCGAAATTTGATTTATATAGAGAATGAATTTGTAAGTTTCAGATTTGAAATTTTACTAATAATTGCTAATGGTTGTTTAGATAATCTAGAATTGTGTCAAGAGAACATGTTGTAGGTGGATGTCCAGGTTGTGGAAGCAAGCCTAAAACCATAATGGATAGAGTGATACCACATACAAGAGCCAAACAATATGAGGATGGCCTCATGGTTAAATATATCTAATTTATGTAGGAGACAAAATTGTAAATTCAGATTTGAATTTGATTATTGATGTTATTGATTGATTGGTTGTTTGAGAAGTGTGGCAGGAAGCACACATTGCAGGAAGACCATACGCTATGGCCTACAAGAGCCAAATATCATGAGAAGGACCTCATGTTTGCAAATATGGTTTTGGTACAAAACAAAATTGAGAATTTCCAAGTGAAATTATTATGATAAATATCTCATGGCAATGAGATGGAACATGTATTGCTTCAGATTTAAATTTTGCTTGGAATTATTATGATAACATCTCATGTGAACTACATGCTGGTAAATAACGTGGGTGAGATGGTGAAGTTATGCCAATCAAGCATATGTTGTTTATGAAATGAGAAAGGGACAGGGGTAACAATCCTGAGGGACTGTTAACTCAGAGAAGAGAGCCCCATTCCTCGCAAAAGGAAGAGAAAATACATATGCAAACCGATAAGTATTTTGTGACCCTTGATGAGAATATGCATGTCTAGTTATTAGAATTAATATACATAGCATGTTTTTATTTCATACTGCTTGAGTGTGATTAGGGCCTACATGGATCACATCAGAAAGGAGTGCACACCTTTCAGATGTTGTGTTGTGTTATGGTTTTCAACATTGACTACACCCTAAGGGAATGGACGCATTCCTGGTGTTTCAATATTAGAGAGTGAATTTTTATGAAATATGTTACAATTTTATATCATGTCATTTGGTGCCACATACTAAGAAGCAAAGTGAAGAAGGAGTACCATCCCTATGTGTGTGAATGGTTGTTGTATGCTTGATAAACCCAGTTGTAGAACTGCTTACCATACTTGTTAATGGAATTCCTGATAAACCTAGTTGGCATATTGGCTTCGCATTAGTTATTTGAATGTGGTGGAGCAACATGTGTGTTGGCCAAACATTCGTTGAATGCTTGATAAACCCAGTCGGAGAACTGGTTTAGCATATTGGTTAATGGAATGCCTGATAAACCCATTCGGCATACTATCTTGGCATTAGTTATTTGAATGTTGTGGAGAATCCTGCGTGCTGGCCAAACATTTGTTATTGTATCCACAGGTGATCCAAGGCTTGAGCAAAGAAGGAACCCATGGAACAATGTGAAGATGTCCAATATAGATAAGTATTCAGTTTATCTTGCATCTTATTGCTTATTTAATATGAATATACGTGTGCATATGATTTAGCTATGATTTTTAAACTCTTGTTTAGAGATAAATCCTATGAAAATGAACTTGACATGTGAATTGACTCAATGTTTGAGTGTAGGTATTGTTGAATGCAAGAACCTTGAAGGCATCCTAAGGGTGCATGTGGACATGTGACTGTCCTAGAAACTCAGTATGAGCAGGAGTGGAAAGTGGTGCTAGTGGAATTGTGTGAGTCCTAGCAGTCAGAGGTTCTGTACGAAACCAAGGGGATGGATTCCCTAGTTGAGAAGCCTTGGATATACCTTAGACACCAAGTGTCATAGCCAAAACAAGGAAAATGTGAGTCAAGTATTCACATTTGAAGTGAAAGAGACCAAGGAGAATAGAACCACAGTTGTGGTGGGGCTCTGAATTGGCACAAGATTAAGAGGGAGAAACACTTACTCTTCTCTTCTTTTTGATTGATGCATTTTAAAAACAAAAAAAAATTGAATGCATGTTATGGCTAAAAGTTGATTGTGTTTATTTTGCTTGAAATAAATTGTGAATGCTGAATTAGTTAATTTCCTGTGAAAGGATGAATGCAAATGAGTTCCTTGTATGTTGGACAAGCATGAAATGTGTGGAAGCCTCATGGATAAAGCATGAACTTTCTATGTCAAATATTGGGTAAGTAATTGACTGATGTTAATTCTTATGTTATGCTTGGCCTAACAATATTTGCAATAATGAATTTCACAGGTGAAAATTAAACCAATTGGTTGCAGCTGTTACAAGACTAGTGTTGCTAGTAGAAAAGTGTGTGGGAAGTTGTGCACATTGACTATGGCAGAAGACCAAAAGCTATTTGATTTGGCTGAAAATATTCTTCAAATAATTTCCAAGACCCAAGAAAATCTGGAGGAAGTGCTCAAGCTACAAAAGAAACAGAATGGGATGAACCACAAGGTTTTGCAGGACTCTATTTGTCTACAAAATGGGGAAAAATGAATTTTGGAAGCTATCAGCCGTGGAACAGACAACAAGAATATTTGTAGCCATAAATTTTCCAGACCTGTGGATTAGCTGGAAGGTAAAGAAAAGGAAATGATTGTTGTGGAGCAATGCCCACATGTGGAGCTGGAAGATCAAAGCTAGCAGGAGGAGCTTGTAGAATCCAAGGGACTTGGTCCTGAAAGCTGAAAGTAAAGGATGAAATGCAGGATAGACCTGCCACATTTTGTGAATTTTGATGTGTAAACAATGTGTATGTATTCCTAAGTATTGGAACACCGAGGATGGTTTTATTCTAAGGGGGGGGGAATGTAATACCCCCATTTTGACCCTTTGTATGTATTGGATTTTAATGTAAACATTATGCATATGAGATGTATGATTCCTAGCGTGGGGCTCAAGGCCAAGGGACCTTTAGCGAATGCTCATCTTTAAGAGGCAAGTATTTGATATTGTGTTATCCATGTGCTATTAAGCCATGGAAATTGTAAAAATGATGCAAACAAATCTCATGCAATAAAAATACCAAGGGACTCGCTATGGATCCAACTAAATGAGGGGGCTATGTGTATCCACTAGGGAGAGGTGAAGGGGTTGTGGGATTGAACCCTAGGATTCCATATGTCATCTTTAGAACCCATTTGAATTTTCTTGCTGACATTTAATTCTATGTAAGGAAGTGGTTGAAGAAATCAGTCCATGAGAGTGATGGAGTATGGGCAGCCCTGAAATTCGTATGGCGGGGTATGGACTCGGTTTGCTATACCGATAAGACACTCCACCTCTTGGGGGGGAATTATCTCTCATACCCATTGGATTGTTGAACATATAGGAAGGAGTTTGGAGGTAGAATGCAGACCCAGCAGGGAAGAAAATCGAAAATCGCGATAAAGAGTAGAGCCACGCTTCGAAGTGCCAAGATCGCTCAGAAATCAGCGTGAGAAGTGAAATTCGTTGGGGGATACCTAGAACCGGACCTTGGGGATATTTTGAGAGTGTTTGATTCCCAAGAATTGAAAGGAAAACCCTGATTCGGAAGCCCGAAAATCCAATTTTGGAACACAACCTTTCCGTCGCAACGCTATGGAGATCCGAGAGTGGATCGCAGTGGGAAAGAGGCCTGAGGGTTGAGGGAAGGGGCGCCAAAGGGATTGTGCAGCAGAGAAGGATACCTTGCTTAGGTTGAGAGTGGAGGTGATGGGGGTTCCTAGACTGTCTGAGGCCAATTGGATATGCCTACATCTCTATGGTTGAGCTCATTGACTTAGAAAACCCTTCCTTGTTTTCTCGCTTGATTGACAGAGCCATTTGTGTGCTAGATGACCCTGAATGTTTGTGAAACCAAGGATGTGAGTGGACCTGAGTAGTTCCTCCTTAGTGGATACATAGCCCCAACTCAAGCGTAGTCTCTGAGTGTTGAAAGAATACAGGCTGGGAAGAGACATATGGTTGGATTGGAACGTTGCAGTCCATAGCCAGTTGCTTGGTGATTTCATCTTAAGGATAAGTATTCTATGTGTTTCACTTCTATATTGATTTAACTAATTGATGATTTTTATTGATATGTTGAATGCATGATGCAATTGTGTGTGGATGATGTTTCATTATGTTATGTTTAAATTGAGTATGCATATGCATCTATGTGTTTTATTTATATGAATTTTTTCATTGATGAATAGGGATAAGTTTTGTTGAAGCCCAGGATGTTCAAAATGTTAGTTGGGACTTTGGGGAAGAAATAGGCATCCCATGTTGTGATCATTCCCCCCCTGTAGGTCAGATGAAGGGAGGGGCCATGACAAAGTAGTATAAGAGCCCTTACAGAGTGGTAAGGAGGCCTTGATGAAGTTTGGGGCCACATTTTGGGTTGGAAGAAGGATGATATCAGAGTCCTCGGGTGTGGCTTAGGATCATGCAGTTGCATAGGGATCACCGAGAGGTTTCCAATGGTACCAAGTTTTCTGAAAATGGACTTAGGATGAGGAAGTTATCAGCCTGAGAAGTTGGAAGTAACATGGGTATATGGCCGACTTCTGACTTTCTGAACCCATAGTGCAGATTGCGGATTTGGGAAGTCGGAGGCGTGAATCCTCGGTATGGTGCATTGGAGTTCTGAATTTCTGACTTCCATAAGGTGGATAGCGTATTGCGAAAGTCGGATAGGCAATTTCTCCGGATTATTGCGTTTGGCGTTCCGCCTTTCCGACTCCCGCATAACAGATTGCAGAACGTCGTGTATTTGGCGGTCCGCCTTTCCAAATCCCGCATTGTGGATTGCGGAATGTGGAAGTCAAAGGCGTATTTAATTGACATCATGTATTTTGCGTTCCGCCTTTCCGACTCTTGCATAATGGATTACGGAATGTGGGATGCAGAGGCGTATTTCTTCGATGTCGTGTATTTGGCGTTCCTCATTTCCGACTCCCGCATCGTGGATTGCGGAATGCGGAAGCCGGAGGCATATTTCTTCGACATTGTGTATTTGGCGTTCCGCCTTTCTGACTCCCGCAACGTGGATTGTGGAATACGGAAGTCGAAGGCATATTTCTTCGATGCCATGTGTTTGGAGTTCCGACTTCCGACTTCCGACTTGCGGATTTCGGCGTGCGAATTGCGGATTGCGGACCAAAGTCGTTGCAGCTATGTGAAAGTGCATAGTTTGGGAAAAAAAATTAGTAGGTTGATTGCAAGGTTATCCCACATCGCCTCTAAAGGGAACCGAGGTGTCCGGGGACATGACAAGACATGTCTAAAAGCATAGTCATCTTTTCCCATTATTATTGTTTCGAGTGTACCAAAGGACATCATTTATCATCATTTATGCTTGCGTGTAAACCATCGATAATAGGTAATAAACCTTTGAATTTGAATTGCCATTTAATACAATGCTATGACACGTTGCTTTAGCATAGTTCGAGTATCCATGCAATTAGTAGGTATTTGAAATCAAGTGGAGATATCATGGAATCCTAAATAGGATCGTGTCTGTGCTTTTGTAACTTAATCAAGGGTGCTAACAACTGGTTGTGGGCTACGTAAACTTTTGTTGGTGTTTTCTCTGGCCCCTTTCCACTGCAATTCATGGCCATGATTTCTAGACATTGCATCAATTCTTGTTATGTCCCTAGAGGTAGGGATAGTAAATGTACTCTGTAGGTATCTCCTCGCTCCTTGCTGAGTACTAATGACCACCGGATTGGCCTTGTCCTAGCATGCCTGATACAAGAGAGAGACCGGAAAGGAAGTAGAGTAAGTCAAAGAGGCAAGGACATACACAGAATCCGTCTAGAAAAAAAAGAAAATGACCTTTTATGCAGAGTTAACGGGGAGATGGAGGTGCGCACTTGCTTAATGAGATGAGGATTCATGATGAGGCACAATGCACTCCAGAGAAAATTTAATGTTGGCTCTGTGATTCTCCAGCTGAGCTGCCAGCCCTTAGCTTTGTCTTGATAAATTGATGGAAGAGGAGCTGTTATGATTTTTTTCATGCCCATCTACCAGAAATACGAAGTAAATCCTCTACAAGTCACAGATGATAAAAGGGTATGCCTACTGCGATTTTGAAAATGTTATTTTTCCTGTACAATATGTTCTATGTACATAGAAAAATTCAGACACCCAGTTAGGGTGGTTCCTCAGTCGATCCAAAAAATGTCTCCAAACGTGTTTTGGATAAATCAAATATGTGTTTTTCCAAGGTCGTAGGTGGCAAACTCCTCCATTGGGGTCGATAATTCGCATTTTTATTGAGCCAAATTGCTTATTTCTATAATTCCCTCGGCCTTTGGCCTAGGTTCCTAAATTTAAAAGTCAAGGGTTCAAGTAGGCAGAAGGTAAATAGTTATTTCAACAATTGTTTCTGAACTCTTGTACAACGCTTGCTATAATATGTTCTTTACCTCCTCTCCCAATATCGAAAGCTAGTTTCTACGAATGAGTAATGCCTGCTTAGCTGAGTGGCTTTCAATGAAACCTCCTGGTAATGGAACTGGCTATGAGACTGGGAACATACAACTGTCTAGTAAATGCCATAAAGAGGGAATCCATTAAATGATTAACAACAGGCCACCTCCTCATTTTATGATTCGATTATGAACTAAGTAAAAGATGTATGAAAAAAAATATCATTTGCTTGCATGTCCTGGTTCGAATAAATTATATTTTTAGATTTCTAACTTCTTGTCCGCCACCATATACCATGTGAGGAATTGTTTGTTCATACCCTAGTCAGGCAATTGGGTGGTATTGATTGGTCATACAAATTCTATGCAGTGCATCTATCTACTAGACCTAGAACTGTGACTCTAGCAACCTTAGCTACAATGCCTCTAATACTAAGAAAAACATTACTGCCGCCATAGCCTTATTAGGACCCAGAACTGAAAGGCAGTAAGATTCGCAACTAAAGAACTCAAACAGCTATGGAGGACAATAAAATGTTCTCATATATGCAAGTAAAGCATATGTAATATGAAATTTATAAATAGTTAAATAAATTACCTCATGAAGTTGCTCAAGGAAGCTCAGAAGATGGAAGAAGCTGCTCCAAATATGAAGAAGAATCTCAAATGTGATCTTTGCATAAGCCTTAATCATTCTTAGATCTCAGAATATGCAAGATGGAAGAGGCTGCTCCAAATATGAAGAATATGATCTTTGCATAAGCCTTTCGAGAAGGCAGTGCAGGAATTTGGGGTAAAGGAGATGTCATTTGCAAGGTTCCTAATAAATATAGGAGACGACAATGGTAAAGGAGTTGTGAATTAAATATGGTTGATGTTAGCACTGTCAGCTTGTGTTATCACCATCATTTGCACTATGCTCCTTCCTCTAATAATTGCATATCAACGTAAGTAACATCAGCATGCTTTATTATATTGACTGGTTTATGTCTATAGATAGGTGTAGTTTGTAGAGTATAGATCTAAAGATCGATAAAGCTAGAGAGAGATAGTTCTGACAGAACCGTCAGTAGCTGCTACATGACAAGGCCTAGCTCGAAGAACATAGGTACCGATATCAATTAGAAGCATCCCAATCCCAATACAAAGAGATAACAATGCATAACCATACTTACATCACCTCCTTGGAATTTATACATAGTTTCGTTCCCAATACCTATGTTGCCACTGCGGCAATAACGCTTCAAATTATAAGCCAATGAGATTCCATAAAACTGGTTCATTCAATCGTAACTAATACACAGTCAATGTTGATCGAATACAATAGTTACCCTAATAAAATCTTGTTTTATTAAAATTGAGACAATGAAGGACCTTGAATGGATAACATAGTAAATATACATTTAATCTCTATAAAACGGATGGACAACGTCCATATTACTTTATAAACATTGCTTTGTGTATACAAGGTTGGTTTGCTTCAATGCACACGTTTTGCATTAACAACAACAACAACAAACATTCATAGGTGTCGTGATTACATTGCTTCTAGTGATAATAAAGAAACTAACCTTCATATGTGTTAAATCGAAATCGAAATATGCAAAGTCGGGTTTACAAGAGACTTCACGTAAGGCCTTCTCTTACGACTAGTAGTAGGTGCACTGCCGGGAAGGCATAAAAGTTCACCGAGGAAAGTTGTGATGCAAGATGTTTCCTACCGATGAGATGAATAGAGTGGTGAACCATTTGGGTAATATCTATAGATTTGGACGTGCCTTGGGGAAATGACCCGGACGTGCAGACCCTAGGGTGTTGAGTTATCCTTAGTTAGTGAGTTGACATTTTATGGATTTGTTCGGGAAAATTTGAGCACACTTGTGGGAATACATGCAACGAGTGATCATGTGACAAGTAGGCACACGACACACAATGATACTTGGGGACACACAATGGGCACACTTATGGGAATTAGATAGACTTGCAACAAGCATGCTTGTGGGAACACTTGTGGATGTAATGGTCTATGGTGGAAGTCAATGGAAATATTGGATGGGGACACAGGTCCACTTCAGTTGTGAGGAGCTCGCTTGAGCTCGAAAAGAGTCATATATAAAGAAGATGACTTTAAGTGGCTAAGTCATACAATCTTGGAGAGTGATCAAAGCATAAGTCCAAAAGCAAGATATGCGAGGTGCTAAGTTGTGGGGTTGCACAAGAGAGGGAATTTTTGGATGGTCATCTAAATACAATGAAGTGAATAGAACTCGTAGGAGGAAATCCTATGGTAGCTACAGGGTTTGGATTGACAATTTTGGGAAGGAGTTTCCTATTGTAATTGTGATCTATACAAAGGGATAGAGGCAGTTTCTTGGATCCTATGTTGTTTTATGTAACATACTTTATTTAATAAAGGTTAAGGAACTTACCTTGGGTGTCATTTCACATGTTCCTTGTGTTCTCTTTATGTGGATGAGTGTTATTATTTTTCTTGTGATGTGATATATGGATAAATTGTTGTAATATTGGCTAAGTGTAAACATTGCTAAGATGTTTTAAGGGGAAATTTGAAAGTGTTTCAATTGTATTGGATAACTTGGTTAAGTAAGAACTTAAGCTCCACATCTAACATATTATTGTAGTCTAAGGTGAAGTTATGGGAAAACCTTAAGTGAAGATGTCTAGTCTAGTTGAAAAAGGAACAAGTTAATCTCACCCCTATGGTTGAGGCAAGGTAGTGTCGTGCGACCAAAGATGCTGAAAAGAAAACTTTCAAGCATGAGTCCTAGGTCCATGACAATTGGCATGAGAGAACTTTATTCACTTTTTCTTTGGTGGAATGGTGGAAACATGGTGCAAATTTTACAGGAAATTGGTTTTGAGTCCTTTTTGGGCACCCTTAATCGTGACCCATATGGGTTCACTAGGTTTGGAGGGTGGTTCAATTGATGAAAGAAACCTTGTGATATTCTCTTCGCAAGGGGATTTCTTAGGAAAGTTGGGTGCATGTTGAGGAAGTGCTTGGCATAGGTACTACAATGCACTTCCTTTCAATCATTGTCTGGTGGGTTTCTTGTGTTGGAAAGAAACTGGATAAAGGAGGAGGAGGATCCAAAACTATTGGTAAGTGCCATGATCAGTTCGTGAGAAACCTGGTTGAGTGTCCCACCATGACATAGGGTTCATTTTATCCAAGTCAAAATGCATGCAAACGTTATAGAGGGAACATTTAGGATTGGATTGATTGAAAGGAAATTGGCAACAAAACTTTTGAAGTCGGCATTGTATGCTACCTGGGGGCAAGCCACTTCAAGCTGCAAAGGCAAAGTTTTCGTTTCTTTGTTTCAAAAATCGTTTCCTCTAACTAGTTGGGCACAAGAGATTTATTTAGTAGATGAAAGGGAGCAATCCCTCTAAGAGAAGCCTTTGAAAAGGATTGGTTCCTTATCATACAACCAAACACGAAGCCACAAACAATTGTGTTATGTAGATATGATTGTCAATGGAAGGCCAATGCGAGCATTGGTGGATTTGGGTGCCTCTCACAACTTCTTGAGGAATGACTTGGCAAGTGAACTTGGGATTAGATTTGGGCCTTGCACAATGTCAGTAAAGGCAGCAACTAGGGTTGTGAAAGCAATTCACTTAGAGTTAGACAAATGGAAGCAATGTGTAGACTTCACAATGGTGCAGATGGATGAATTTCAATTCATTCTTGGGAAAGACTTCCTAAGGAGAAAATTGTCGCTTCTCATGCAATTTGTGGACAAGTTGGTTATACTAAGTGGGAATAAGACTTGTGTTGTGTGCACAAAAACAAGCAATTTGGATGGAGGGTGCAACTACTATCTACACTAAGCATGAAGAGTGCCGGTTGGTTCCCAGAATCCTTGGTTTTTGTAATAATCATCTAGGAGGTGGAGGAGAGTGGATCAACGACACCTATTCCACCAACATCTTTCAATGCGTTGGAATCATTTACCAGTAGGTTTCTTGACACACTACCGAAATATATCCCACCCAAGCGCACTATGAACCATTATATTGAGCATGAACCTAGGTTGCAACCTCCAGCAAGAGCTCCCTACTGACTTTTGGGACCTAAGATAGAAAAGTTTCAAATAAAATTAAAGGGTTCAGTTGATGTTGGATTCATCAATCCTTCTAGGTACCCATATGGAACACTTGTTCTCTTCCAAAATAAGGACACCCCAAAGATGAGGATGTGCTTGGATTACCACGAATTGAACTACAAGCAAACCATAAAAAATCCATACCCCTCACCTTTGGAAATAGATTGCTTTGACAAGTTCGATAAGTTCAAAGTATTCTCAAAGATGAACTTAGGGAAGGGATACCACTAAGTGAGGATCATAAAAGGCGATGAGACATCCTATGTGATGAGGTATGGCTATTATGATTTTTTGGTTAATCCTTTTAAGTTGTGTAATGCTCGGGACACCTTTTTCACTTTGATGAATGATGTGTTTATACCATTCTTTGAAAAATTGTCTACCTTGATGGCATCATGGTATTTATCAAGAACATGGAGGACCACGAGAGACACTTGGAATAGTTCTTCGAGGAATTGAGGTAGACTCAATTGTTCTTGAAGAAGTCCAAGTGGGTCTTTGGCCAATTCAAAATTCCATTCCTAATCCATTGGATTTGACAAGGGTTAATTCGCATGGATCCTACAAAGATCAAGGAAATTGAGGATTGGGAGGAACCCTAGATAGTTCACGAGGTAATAATTTTCCTTGGGTTGGCTAACAATTATCGTATATTTTTTGAAGGGTAATCTAAGATTTCAACACCACTTAGCAATGTTTTGAAGAAGGATAAACCATTTAATTGAATCAAAAAATGTTGGGCAAAATTTTGTGAACTTAAATGTAGAGTTATGACAACATGTGTGCTAAATTTTCTAGACTTTAAGCAATCATTTGAGGTGTAGATAGATGCCTTAGAATTTTCCATTGGAGTATTTTTGTCATACGAAGTTGGTCTGGTAGCTTACAAGAGTATAAATATAAAGGATCATGAGCGGAGGTGCCTCGTTCATGAGATAGAGATTATTGTAGTTGTGCATTACCTAGGGTTGGGAAAACCATTCATTGTAAAGATAGACAATGTTGCAATAAGTTGATTTGTGATGCAACTGAAGTTGTCACCTAAGTAGGCATGGTGCCAAGACTTCTTGGCAAAATTTGACATGTCCATTGAGTACCAACCTGGAAAACATAACGTGGCAGTCAATGCCTTGAGAAGAAATGTACAACTCACAACCTTAGAGTGTTAGGAACCTATGTAAACCCTTCTCTTTACTATGTTAGTATATTGTTGTTGGACGCATATGCTTTGTAAGTCGTCCCGTAGTATTTGTTGATCCGTAGTTTATATTAGCCCATAGTATTGACCCATAGTATTGGACGCATATGCTTTGTAAGTCGTCCCGTAGTATTATATGTCCCATGGTTTTGACTCATGGTATTGGGCATAGACTTAGTATATAAGTGTGTGTTGAGGTCATTGAAGGCACCGTGAAGTTAATTGTATTGAGCTTGCTCAAAGGAGGTTGCCCCCTCGAAGTGGCCCGTGATCAATATAAAAGCGATTCTGTTCTATTATTTTTGATATCTTGTGTATTTTCATTAATTAATTATTGCAGGTACATCACATCTGGTATCAGAGCACTTTCCTTGGCACAAGTGGGAATTTTTTTTTCTTTTTTTGGGCGGCGACTTTCAGATCATTTTCTGAAACTTTTTGCACAAAATCAAAAGAAACCAATTGCATATCTGAATTCCTCTTTCAAAAATACGCAGTTTCAAAAAAAAAATCATCTCATTTGGAGTTCTAAAAGTGGAGATATCGCGGATTTAAAATCAGCAATTTTTCAGAATTTCGGTGACGGCCGCGGAAATTGCGGCGAGAAAATCTTTTGACCGAGTGCCCAGATTTCTATTCCGCTTTCATGGGTAGAAGCAGAGTGGTTGTTCCAGTTCCGAAAACATGCTATAATAGTGATTCTAAGCAATATAGATCCGATTTTTGAACATTGGGTGGAATTTCTGCCCAAATTTTTTCTGTTGCAGGTTCGGATCTGGGAATAATCCCTATCCGCTTAACTGTGGGAAGTACTTGGGCATAAGCCCTAAAACTCATTGTGAGGAGTACCACAGGAACCCCGAAGTAGCTGGCCATTGAGAGGACCTGCCAAGCGAAAAAGGGCAACGACCCCTACCTGATTGACTAGTTCCCACCCGTGAGGTAAACCAAGAGCTGTCGTTTGTGGCCAAGCGGTTATCAGTTTTACCTGAGCCGTGGAGTGAGGGGTACTGCCCCAATACGCAAGCCGTCAGACAGCATTGGTGGCTGAGTGAATCCCTTGAACCGATAGGAAGCCGCACATACCTGGGGTCCATATCTATTTTCAGTTGCCCAATTGCAGATTTCCTCTGTCCAGAACTGTTGCCGGTCAGTTCCGCGCTGTTGCAGATCCATCTATTGCCGATCATTGCTGCACCGTTTCAGATCCATTTTGCAAGCCATTCCAGATCCAGCCGTTCGGCGTTGTTCCAGATTCCTTCCGAGCCGTAGCTGCTCCAGTCTGTTAAAAAAAAAAAAAAAAAACACTTGGTTATGGTTGTCACCCGTGCAGGAGCAAACACCATGGAGGAAGCACTTGCAGCCATCCAAACCAAACTCCAAGATCTGGATGAAAAATTTCTCAGCCTCCATCTTCAGCATGCAGCCATGAACAATAACCGACAGCCAGAATCTTTTGCAGCCACCAGGTTCTCTTCTTCCAACAATTTTTGTGGGCCGAAGCTTGATTTTCCTCGCTTCAATGGTACTGATCCGACTGGATGGATATACCGAGCAGAACAATATTTCAGTCTGCATAATACTTTTGATGTCCAGAAAGTTCCACTTGCATCCTTTCATTTGGAACAGGAAGCCCTTCAATGGTACCGTTGGTACATCAAAGCTCATCCCGAGCCAAACTGGACAGATTTTTGCCAACTCATTTTGCCACGATTTGGCCCTAGTGCTTTTGATGATTTCACAGGAGCACTCACTAAAATTCACCAAATTGGCACAGTGAGAGAGTATCAGACAGAATTTGAGAAATTGGCCAACCACACAGAAGGATTATCTGATGAATTCTACAGGAGTTGTTTTATAAGTGGTCTCAAGGATGAAATTCGCTCAGAGGTCAAAATGTTTTGTCCCAACACAATGATGGAAGTCCTAGGGTTGGCTAAGCTGGCTGAGGACAAGATTGCAGCTCAACAACGCTCTAAACCCACCCTTGTTCCCTTCAGAAATATGGGTTCCCAACGACCTCCCATCACGCCTTCTCCTCAACCAACTCCTATCAAGCATTTGTCTGAGATAGAAATGCAGGCACGCCGAGAAAACGGGCTTTGCTATAATTGTGATGAGAAATTCACTCGGGGACATAGATGTGTTCAACAAAAGCTCTATCTCTTGGATGTGGATTCTCCGCCTGCCTTAGAACTTGGTGAAGAAGCTACGGATACAGTGGATGTTCAGATCGACATTCAACAACCGCCTGTTGACACCCCATTTCCGAACGATCCACCTGAGATCTCTCTCCATGCTGTAACCGGCGTCACCACCCCACAAACAATGCGGGTCAGGGGATACTTCAAGAAGCTCCCTCTTACCATCCTCCTTGATTCTGGTAGCACTCATAACTTCATTGACCCTCGGATTGCCAAACAGGCTGATTGCTTTGTCCATCCTTACTCCAACTTTGAAGTCATGGTTGCCAATGGGGGCACCTTACCTTGCAAGGGGAAGTGTCACAATGTGCGTATCTCTATGGAAGATTATAACCTACGCTCTGACATGTTTGCCTTGCCCTTAGGCGGATGTGATGTGGTTTTGGGCATTCAATGGTTACGCACACTTGGCCCCATCTTATGGGATTTTGCTGAACTTTGGATGCAGTTTAAAGGCAATGGGGCACAACACAAATTTATGGGCTTACAACCAGGGTCTCTCTGCATCATCAGTTCACATCGCCTGGAAAAAATCCTGCAGAAGAATTCACATGGTGTCATCGCTCAGCTCAATTCCATTCAGATGCACCCATCAACAGTCTCCACTACTTCCTTGGATAGATCTGCAGGTATCTTTGCTGAACCAATGCGCTTGCTACCTTCACGAAACCTTTCCGGTAAGAATTTAGCCACATCTACCTCTCAGCAGGAAATGATGGCTATGTTGCATGCAGTACAGAAGTGGCAGCCATACCTATTAGGGAATTATTTCTGCATCAAGACTGATCTCCCGAGTCTGGAAATTTTTTTGGAACAATGGGTCTCCTCCCCAACACACCTGAAATGGGTTATCCCTATGTGATCACTTACAAGAAGGGTAAGGACAATATGGTGGAAGATGCTCCTTCTTGCACAATTGATGACCCAGTTTCGCTTACAACTCTTTCTCTGCTTGTTCCAAATTGGGTGCAATATGTTCAACAGGGCTCTCTTTTCTATGAACTCCATGCTTCTTCATCAACAGGGCACTCTGGGTTCTGCAACATGTATGACCAAGAACAATGTAACTTCTTTTGGCAGGGACTAAAAATGACAATTCAACAGATGGTGGCTGACGATGATACTTTCCAAGTCAACAAGGGTGAAACAACACTCCTTTCGGGATTGCTCAAACCCTTGCCCATCCCTAAACAGCTTTGGCCAACTATTTCTATGGATTTCCTAGCAGCGCTCTGGTGGTACAATACCACATCTCACAGGACACCATATGAAGCGGTCTATGGAAAAACATCGCCAGTTCTTCTTCCATACACCCTTAGCAGCTCTCCAGTTCAGGCAATTGACTCGGTTCTTCGAAACCGCGATCAGATTCTTCTCATTCTGCAGGACAATCTTCACATGGCCAAAATTCGCCTGAATCAACAAGCCAATCAGCACCGTTCTGAGCGCATTTTCCACGCAGCTGACAGGGTTCTTCTTCATCTACAACCTTCCAAGCAATCCTCCTTGACACTCCAAAGGCGTCAGTGGCCTGAAATGCAACCCGAGGATGCTACCGGGGAACCACTCCTTCAGCTTCTGCAGCAATTTCTCCAACCAAAGCTTTGAGGACAAAGCTTTTTCTAAGGGAGAGGGGATGTTAGGAACCTATGTAAACCCTTCTCTTTACTATGTTAGTATATTGTTGTTGGACGCATATGCTTTGTAAGTCGTCCCGTAGTATTTGTTGATCCGTAGTTTATATTAGCCCATAGTATTGACCCATAGTATTGGACGCATATGCTTTGTAAGTCGTCCCGTAGTATTATATGTCCCATGGTTTTGACTCATGGTATTGGGCATAGACTTAGTATATAAGTGTGTGTTGAGGTCATTGAAGGCACCGTGAAGTTAATTGTATTGAGCTTGCTCAAAGGAGGTTGCCCCCTCGAAGTGGCCCGTGATCAATATAAAAGCGATTCTGTTCTATTATTTTTGATATCTTGTGTATTTTCATTAATTAATTATTGCAGGTACATCACATAGAGGAATACAAGTTGTTAGTGTCGATGGGAAATTATGAATGTAGGTTTTTATAGAATTGCATGAGTGGATCAAGGAAGGATTGCAATGAGATTCATCCATGATGATTATCATGAAGCAGGTGAAGGACAACAAGATGAGGAATTTTTTGGCAGGTAGAAAAAATTTGTACTTTGGAGATCACATCTATGTGTCGAAGTCATCCAATCTCAATAAGGAGCTCTTGAATATGTGCCACAACTCGCCTTGGGATGGGAATCCAAGATAATTAATAATGATGGCATTGTTGGAGAGAGGATATTATTGAGAGTAGGTGCATAGGGACATAGAAGAGTGTGTCAAGACTTGTCTTTTGTGCAAATAGGACAAGGAAGATAGTAGATTATAGGTTGGTCCATTACAACCTTTGACAATGCTAAAGAGACAATGGGAAAGTGTCTCTATGGACTTCATCACTCAATTGCTAGTTTCACAGGGATACAATGGTATTTTTGTGGCTGTGGATAGATTTTCCAAGTATGCCATCTTCATGTCGACAAAGGTTCCTTGTGTTGCGCAAGAGGTTGCAAAGCCATTTTTCAAAACAATTGTGAAGTATTGGGATTTTTCGTTGCGTATTATGTTGGATAGGGACACAAGGTTCATAGGGAGGTTTTGGATAAAGTTGTTCAAGCTTGTTGGAACCAAGTTGTTGATGAGTTTAAGATACGAACCATAGATCAATGGGTAGATAGAATCCACAAATGGACTTTTGGAGGATTACCTATGGCACTATGTCCATGCAAAAAATCAAATTACCCAAATTTGTTGGATGCAACCCAATTTAGCTACAACATACTGAGTTCCACAACCAAATATAGTCCATTTGAGTTGGGAAATGGGAAGCAATTATTGGCACCCCACACACTCTCGCAAGAATAAGTTAGGTGGAACCCATTAGCATTAGGGTTCATGAAGGGATGGTAGGACGTGTTGGAAATGGATCATGTTCAATTGATGAATGCAACAGAGGGGATGAAGTATTGGGTAGACTATGACAGATGGAAGAAAGAGTTCAAAGTGAGTAACTTGGTCTTGCTTAAGTTGAGAATAAAACAATTCAAGCCACTAAGTGGCATGTTCAGTTCTTTGTTGCAATGGTTTGAGGGTTTGGTCAAGTTACTTGAGAAGATCGACAACATCATTTATCAATTGGATTTACCATAACACATAAGAGCTCATCATCTAGTTTTCCATATCATTCAATTGAATCCATGTAGAGTTGTCAAAGGTGATCCTAATAGGGTTGCACCGACCAAATCCCCTACAATGATTGCAGATAGGCTAGATTTATAGGTGGACAAGATACTTGCACACAGGAAAGCACATTTCAATTAGAACAAAAGGTATGAGTACTTTTTCAACTGGAAGGATAGATTCGGTGAGGAAAACAATTGGGAAAGGAAGGAAACATTGTGGTGGTATGAGGACATATCCTAGAGTTCGAGAAACAAAACCATGGGGAACTCAGGTAAGTGATAGATGGTGGACATTGTTGGGACAACAATGGGTTTGGTGGGGGAGGATGTAATGCCTCCACCTATGACATGCAATAGATGCATTGTCGGGTAGGCATGGAAGGTTTCCAAGGATGGGTGTGATGCAATATATTTCCTCCTAATGAGACAAAAAAAGTGGTGAAATATTCGAGTAGCCTTTATAGACTTGGAGGTGTCTTGGGGCATGATCCGAACATGTGGACCCAAGGGTGATGAGTCCTCCTTAGTCGCTGAGATGCCCTTTGATGGACTTGACTAGGTAGATTCAGGAACAATTGTGGGCATGCATGGAATGGGAAGGCATGTGAGGAGAATTGCGATGCACAAAGGGAATACTTATGGGCATGCATGCACATAGTAGACTTGTAATGTGCATGCTTGTGGGAACACTTGCAGATGTAATGGAAGAACACCCTCTCCATTTATCCCAAGGTTTTATATATTAATAGTATGTAAGGAAACAAATATTATCTTGACAAAGTGCATTCCATCCACAATAAAATGTCAATCAATTTGGAAATATTTACAATGAACTTAGTATGTATAAATCTAGTCTTGCAAAACATTTTGAAAATATTAAATATCATATTTTATTTTATGAAATCAAAATATAATTAGCATTTAACATATTTTTACTAAATTAATTAAAGAAGAGATTGAAATTAAAAAGTATTTAATTAACAACAATGAAGAGTATGAATATAAACTTCAATAATCATAGCATTTAAACATTATATGAAAAATCTAATTTAAATCACTGATACATCTCAAATTTGAATGAGTAATACATTCCAAAATTTAAAACAATGTCAACATCAACAATACAAGAAAATGCATAATATATATGAATGATAATATCATAATTAATATATAAGTCAAACATAAATCTCAAGTCATTCATATATATATCGCAACAATCAAATATATACATGTGATTAACAACTACTATAAACTAGTCGTCACACCACCAAAGCCAAAGGCATTGATACCTCTGTTACCAGAGCTAGAGGCATCAATACCTCTATTGGAAAAAAATGTAGAATGAAGTAGTTGGTATATCTCTCGACCAAATGCTATATCACCCATTCCAACCACCTTGTCTATAGTACCAGTGAGTGCATTCAGTGTAGCAATTGGTTGGTTGAGTATTGGAGGAGGAGAAGATAATGGTCGATCAACTAGTTGAGGAGGAGATGATGTCAATTGACTAGGTGAGAAGGAGAGGTTGGTTAGTCAACATGTGAAGGAGTACAAGTATGAGAGGGTGGAGGAGGAGGATGAAGAGAGGGTGGAGGATCACGATCCTCACTAGGAATAAGAAGAAGAATGTTGATAGTGATGGTGATTCCACCTCCTCTACATTAGTATGATAGCATTGACAATATGACACATCAATAGCATCATATGGCATAGAAGGTTCTTCCATATACAAGCAATCTCTAGATCTTGTATGATTCGATTCGCTTGTACTTGAGGTACACTTTGTTTAAATCCATCACTACACATAATTGATTCACCAACTCTTAGTGAAAACTACAATCTATCCTATGTTGCAACCTAGGTCTCTATATCTTAGGTAATTCATCTACCTTTACCATCTCCTCATATTATTGGGGAGGTACCTCCCCAACATATGTGCCAATATATACAAAATAATAAACAACAATAATTATAAAACTTAAAGAAAATGGTAAAATAAATTACATGTGCATTCAATAAAATGAAAAAATGCAATTAGATTAATCAAAACATAATGTTGATATTAACTTGGGAATTTGGTGGCTCATCCAGGATAAATAGGATTTTAGGACATCTTTGCTAGTCTATCCTTATGTATGAATACTGCACAAGATCCAATGTATGATCATCCTCACTAGAAGGAGTATGCAATACCTCTAGAGTGATCCTACATGGAAACTCCAACTAGACCATCTTGGGTAACATCTTCCCACACATGTACATACACACGTCAATACTTGACCTAGGAGGGAGGTGCTTGAATGATGGCCTAGTGGTTGAAAACCTCTCAAAAAATTAACAAAATAACTCTAAACTGAAATGGAACCCATCCTCCCCTCAAACACATAACAACAACAATCCAAAGTTAAGCAAAAGTATCACAAAAAATGGAAAACCACCTAATACATATATATCTTTGCACTAAATAATATACATAGTACAATAGAGGGAGACTAATGCATTCCCATAAGTGGCGTAATGTACCACTATCAAGACCAAAATAGAAAGATTCCTAGCCTCCTCTTCATCAAATAAATGCAAATCTTACTAGTCACTAACAACCTAAAACTTACTAGGTTTAGTGATGTCCTCACTAATATATCTCTGAACATATGCTAGTTGACTCTCTCCTGCAATGATATGCAAGACTCAGGGAATTGGAAAAAATCCTCGCCTCTCCTGGATAGGCCAATAATGAAGTATATGTCCTCCTCTATGGGATAGTACAATAGATTAATACCAACCCTAAATGCCTACCTGACATGATTCCAATGAGAGAATGAGTTGCCTCAATAGAACCATGCTTCCGCTAAGGGATGTATCCTCCTTGTAAAACTTGAGGAGGCCAACATTCAAGGAAATTTTTATGGGTGAAGTTAGGGGGATTGAAATTTTCGATGGGTGTATTTTTTATATAAAAGGGGTTTATTATAACTATTATTAATTATCCCACTATTTATTTTAAAATAATCAAATAATGGTTAACCCAATTGTATTTATGAGTAACAATAGATAAAAAATTATTTTAGCTCACTTAAATTTTCCCTAGAGCCCTCATCCGCCCTTGATTTACAACAATGATGGCTTTTAAAGCTTCATTCACCCTCAAATTCCAGCAATGATAGTTTCTAGAGCCCCCATTCACCCTTGATTTCTAACCAGGGAAGTTTCTGGGAGTTATTTCACCCTCTATGCTTTCTAAAAATCAAAATCTTAATGAAGTTTTTCACTCTGGTTCCACTATGTGTTTGATTGGTATGTTATATGGTTTCTCTTGGATTTGATGGTATAGAAGCTTATTTTTAAAATTGTAAAAAAAAAAGGGAATATTTCTTTGTATAAAGCCATGAAATAAGAATTTGGTGAAAAAGGGTGTTATATTACTTCATTAGACGCCATTGCAACATGGACATATTTTTTAATTTCCACTATATTGTCATATGGAGAAAAACTTTGGGACCATGCCCTAATTGTGCTCCAATATCTACAACGATCAATAACGATCAATAGTCAACCACATCCACGCATCGTGCTCGGCCTTATTTTTATTTATTGAATGTGGGATATATGCTTTGGCTCAGTTTTGAAAATATTGCAAATTGTTTTGTACTCCATTGAGCAATGATATGGGAAATACATGGCAAAGCTTACAGTGATGTGGTGTATAAAAATATTCATGGTTCGAATTTATTTTTCAAATAGACCCATGCATCAACATTTTCATGATAAGCTGATGATTGTGTTGTTAACCCTATGGCATGATTTTATGATTTGGCAATTTCTAAATGGGTGGTGGAAAGTGTAGTTAAGTTGGCGTTTTGTCAGCTTTTTGCAAATGCATTCCCATTCTTAGTTGATGACTATACTTTGCATTAAACAATGATATGTAGTTTGTAATCTTCATTGGATTTCGGTTGTAGCATGCACTGAATGTTAGCCGGTGAATCCACCATCGATGAGGTCTTGTGTTGTGATGAAGTTCGTTTGATGGAGGACACAATCCTTGAGCTTATTTTGATTGTTGATTTTTTTTATCCAACGGGTATGGAGCAAGGTTAAAGGTTAACTTTCTTTTTTCCAGTTAGATGGAGGGAATCAACAATCGATCGCCCTAAGAATAATATAGCACCTTAAGATTTTGGCCACCTCCAAATTAGGACGTGAGCATTAAAATTCATGATTTAGCAGTCGACTTACAATTTTTTTAGATACTGGTGTATGGGGAAAAGTTGTTGTGTAACCATTTGTGCATTCAGCAGTGGCTTTGCTCCTACAATTTCTTGCAAGCTTTTTCTGTCAAGTTTATTTTTGGAAATATTTTCAACCTGTGGGTGGATCGAGGTGCATCCTAAAACTTGTATTATAGTATTTTCTAGCTCATAGCCCGCAAACAAATTTTAGATACCACATATGTACAATGACTAATGGTTTATCTTCTACACTGTTGTTTGAATTTGAGTATTATTCTGTTGTCAAAACACTAAACGTTCTCCCACATATTTTTCCCACTCGTCACCCTGAGCTTATAAAAATGATTGTTTCCTCGTGATCTACTTGTATTGTTCTTTATAAGCTCCGAGCTTCTACCAATTTGATGGCTCTATCAGTCTTGATATGAAGCCTTGTTCATTTCGATGAAAGCCTCTCAACTTGAGAACAAAGTTATGATTTAGCATTTCCACAAAATGGCTCTTATTATTGTGAGTCCGAACACCCATGTTGGTTTAGTTGAATGAAGAATAATAGGGTTGAATTGATTTCATCTTATTTGAAGTTTATATTGTTGCACTCATTCTTGGTTTTCTTATCCTGAGTCATGACTGTAAAATTGTCATAAGTTCAAATGAGTCTTATAAAACATTGGAGTGATAAGAAGAAATTGGTGTTATGTGCCTTTGTTTTCATTTTGGTGTCCATGGCTATGAAGCCGCCCCTTACTCATCCATCTCTACTCTTTCCATAAAATTGGTTGAAACCACCTAGTCTGAAACCCTAGTCCAGTCTCTGTGCATGAAAGATAAAGAATAATTGTGTTTCGGTAAAGCATTACATTTCTAAAGGGAATTATGTTGAAAATAAATGCTTATTTATGGGCATTGATTATGCTGGATATTATTGTTTTTAATAGATGGAGCGACAAGGAGGACTCATGATAGCAGAATGATGTATGAAAAGGTTGATAATAATGCCATTAGTCGTTGATTGCAGGTCTGCATTCTGAAATCCACTCAATACATGGTCCCCATACAGTCAATTTCATTTTTCCACCCGAACATTTGTGCCATTTTCTCAACTGCATCGGTATATATTTTTCTTATTTGACCTATTTCACTCATTTACGAAGATTTCACCATCGACCTTGTGAAAAGCATTGATCAAGTGTATTATGTTCGACCTTTGTTCACTCGATCTGGTATAATGGTTTAAACCCTCACTCTGCTTAATTTATCTCCTCTTTGCAATTACAGTCCTCACTTTTATTTTTCCCCTCTTAATCCGCAGTCATTCTAAATGAAGAGATGAGCTAATATATATTACCCTCTCAGTGTCTCTGGGTTTGCAAAAGGGTATTTATGGTCAATGATTTTATGTTTCAACCCTAATATTCCACACGTCCTTCACAGTTTTTTTACTATCATTTGAAGAATGATACCCTGGTCGATAATTGGCCACAACCCTATATTGCATCTATGAGCTTTAAAAAATGAAAATTCAATAAGGTTTGTATTTTCAAATGCTTAAAAATCATGAGCATGAATCGAATGTTATTGATATGGTGGAAAAAGGTGATTTAAAAGAACATGCTTTTGTTGAAGAGAACTTTGTATGAAATAAAAATTATATATGGATATGAGGATCATATGATTGAGAAAGGATGATGAAAAGTAATCGATAGGCTCTTTTTTATTCTTTTGTTGACACGGAAATACTTTCCATCGAGGTTTTTTAACGAAACCTCGATCGAGGTTAGAGCTTGAAGAGACTTTGATCGTGGTTTACGTAAAACTTTTGATTTAGGTCTTTTCAAGCCCCTGATCGAGGTATTTTAAAAACCTCGATCGAGCTAATACCTTGATCAAGGGTCTTAAAAACAGGTCCATAGCCCTTTTCTCTACAAAAATAAATTTTTTTGTGCCTTCCAGGAGCTTAAACTATGTCATTAAATACACATTAATGGGAATACTTGATACCATTAGATTCATCAACGAATCCTTTATCCATGGACATATAATTTAAAAAAATTTATCTTCCTATGTCATTCTTTTTTAAATTTTTGCTAAAGATTACCCTGAAAAACCTTGTCGACAACTTCGAATGAGCTCAAACAGAAATCAATAACATTCAAAATACACATCCAAAAAATTTGAAAAAATATACAAGCGCTACATCTGTGCGTCCTCTTCAAAAGTGTATTTTTAGTTTTGCAATATATGAAAACAATCAAAAGATTTGGCACACACACGCACATGTGTGCAAAATGCAACTGAAATATTCACTGGTCAGTTTCGAAAAATAATAATAAATATAATTTTTCGAGAGAAAATTAAATAAAATTATGTACACACTAGTGCATTTTGTCTAGATCATGTTCACATATTTCATTTTTTTTAAATATTAATTTAACATTAAATTATTTTGGTACACACACAAGCCACTTGTTAATTGCTCTTCAAATTTTTAAGGACATGCGTTTCATTAAATGAAAATTTGACACAATAAATGATATTGGTAAATTTAAAAAAAAATATCATTGGAAAGCCAACATAATTCTCTACATTTCGATTTTTAACCGCATGTCGGAATTCATATGGAAAATATGAGTTTTGAGGACTTCAATTTAATACATGGATAAAATTTCCATTTTTCATCGCTATATTTGGCCAAAAAGAGTTACCCATCTTCATGAAATCAAATTATGGTTGTGGTTTATTTTTAATTTATCATTTGATAAGATGAATTCGTGGTTGGTCAGGGTAATGTTTGTTGTTACAGAATGTTAATAGATAATGGTTGGTCATTATTTATTCAGATTTGAGGACTATTATCGAATCTATCTTTTCCCTTAAGTTCACTTTGGTATATCCTTGCTCCATTATGTTTAGGCTTTGCATATATTCCTACCCTGAGAGTAGTTAACATGAGAATGGAAATGATTTTTGTAGGTGGATATAAAAGGGAAATGATTAGTTGTTTCATTGTATATAAATGTTTGATTTGATACATGTTAATATTATTTTGTGGTTGATGATTTTTTAATTCTAATGAAATTTTACTTTGTCAATTAGAAATGAGTTTTTTCATTCATGAACCAAGAATATCCATAAGAGGAAGGGGTAATGGAGGCCAATACATTTGGTTGGAGGGTAGGAAAAGAAAGATCTGGTTTTCTGTAAATTTTGATGTTGATTAAGAAAATTTCAATTGGCTATCTAGAACAAGCCACCTATACCTTGATCCCCCTCCTCGTCCTTCTTCTTCACTATAACAACCCCCTTCCATGCACATGCAACATGTCTTGCAACCTCGTCCAAATTTAGCAAATATTCCTCATTGTCCACCTCCCCGCAATACTGGTTGGGATCTTAGACCTCCATCTCCTCTTCAGAAACGAACAGGTTGGGAACCTTATGAACCTCAACCTTCTTTGAAGCCAATAGCTAGTTCTGTCTCCTTTGGAAATAGAACCAAGCTCCTTCCTATGCATTCATGAAGTTGAACCACAAGTTGAAAAACCAACAAGCCACGAGCACCAAAATAGTCATCCCTCTCCTCCTGAGAAACTTGAAGAATAAGATGTTGCTATAGTTTCCATTGTTGAACTAGGAAATCTGGTGTTGAGGGCACGTCAAGGGTTGTCATCTAGTTTCAGGGTTCCATTTAAAACATGTATTCCTACTTTTTTAATGTTTACTATGACTATGGGATGTTTTGACTGATAGGAAATAGTTTTGGGTTATAAATTTAAGTATAAGGCTATATTGTTCACTCTATTTTTTAGAACAAATGCATTACACTTCATAATATTTTGACTATATGATTCAACAGACAAACCTTTATCTATGTTTATGTGACTATTGAGAGATATATGATGTCTTGTGTGTATGAATGTTATGAATATCTTTGGTTGTGTTTGTTTTTTTTGCATTAAGTCATAAAGGGATATACAAGAGGTTTCACATGAAATGTTGTATTAAAAGGAAAGGAGGGTCCAGGCTTAGTTTTTTTATATGTCTTGAATTTATGTTGAGTCTACTCATTTTAAAATAATAAATAATATATATGTAAAATAGGTCCATATTAAGTACCCTCAGGGGGCATAAAAGTCTTATTTCATAATAGTCTTTTTAACTATTTGTCTATTATTTGAGAAAACTTTGGAACCAATTCAAAAGAGTCAGTTGATAAATGTTTCTTGGAGAATGATTTAAAAGACTTGCACTTGCGAGGAGAAGGACTAGTTTTTTTCAGGCTATGGTATGCACAAGAATAATGTTGATTAGTTTTTAAAGATTAGCTTGAGAGTTTACAACATTTTACATGATTCTGACATCTCTATGATAGCAAGAGTCTTATCTAAGTGGTAGATTGGAGGCCCATAATTATTTTGTGTTGCAAAAGATAATTTCCCTTTTTGTTTGTTGAAGATTTAATCAATATCTTCCTCTAGTTGTCCTTAAGTCAGTTATTTGGTTGCAGAGGATTATTTCAACATCAAACGTATTCATTGGATACTTCTTTACAATATTATTGACGCAAATTATTATTGTATTTATCACTTACGCAATGATTAAGCAATATTGTAAACGCTAATCATATGTGAAAGACATATTTCTAGTCCAGTAGATTCATAAGCTCTCATATCAAGTATAATGATGAAGCAAATTCAATAAAGAATCACTTCTTTACTACCATATTTTTATCTTTTGTTAAATTTATTTTCTTTGAGTTTATTTTGTTTCACTTTTTATTTTCAATTATGATGGACTATAAAAATTGTAAACATTGTACAATTTGTGTTTGATAGTTTTTCTTTTATTTGTTTATTATAAACCTACCTAAGAGTCACAAGGAGAATATATATAAAGTGCATTTTTTTAGTTTAAGACTGGTATATAAATTATTATTTGTATATAATTTGTGTATTATTTTACTTGTTTTCTATCATATATAATTCATCGGATTTTTAAAAAAGGTGGAGAAATATTATTGTACATATTTTGTATGGCTATAAACTAGGGTTTTCATTCCTCTTCACTCTTTGTCTAGCCAACTTAGAGGTCAAAATAGTTGATCTAGGAATATTCCATTTCCCTTATCAACATATTCAACCAAAAATGTTTAAAAAAAACTAAAAAAATTGTTTGTAGAAAAACAACAAAAAAAAATGGAAAAAAAACATGTTAAAAGAATGTGTTTTAATTATGTCATCTAATGATGTCCTTGAAAAAGACCTTAATAGGTTGTATCTTTGAAAATTGAAAGAATAAAAACACGGTCAAAGCACTTTGGTTAAATTTTTATTTTTCTACTTCAAATATTGTTATTGGGATATTATACAACGATAGTATATGATGTCCAAGTTTCATGATTTTAAATAAACTTGTCGAGTGTGCTAGGACAAATACTAACCATTAATGGTTTCATAACTGTTTTTGCTATTGGTAGAAGAAATTTATGATTTTTATATGAAATTTCAAGCTTGCAATTTGTAAGTGACTTCAAAATATGTAAGGTTAAATATTTATGTAAAAATTGTAAGCTTACAAGTAGCTTCATAATCTATTAGGTGAGATAAATTTATGTAAATGTTGTGAGCTTTCATATAGGGAATTCTAACATTGTGTAAGTGGACTAGGCTTCATTGTTAACTATAAAGTCCAATCCATTTTGCATTAAAGGGATTTTTTTTTTAATTTCAATTTGAGGAAAAAAAGTGTGAATTGTTTTTTAGAACCATGATCTATTTCAAAGTCAATGGTTGTTGATATTAATTTTTTTTAGAACCATAGTCTATTTCAAAGAGCATGGTTGTTGATACTAATCCTAGACTTCCCAAGTCCAAAGAAAGGTCATGTTTAGATTACGACATCATAGTTGATCTTATGTGTTCACAACGCATGCAGTATTATTGATATTTGGTTTTCTTTAAATCAAATCCAAGGTACCCTCATAAACATAGATAGATAGATGAAAGGTATTTAACTCCGATCAAAGAGAATATATTCAATGTTAACAAATAATGTATGCCTTCATTCTACGTGACTATAAACCTGATACATGTTTTTGACATTCTGAATATGTGTTTGCAAAAGAGAAAGGAAAATGGAAATAAACCATGATATTGGTCGAAAAAATACAAAACTGAGACCTCCGAGCCTCAATCCATGCTACAGAAACCTAAAATCACATCATAGGATCCTCTAATCCAACTTCAAAATAATTCCTCAAAATTACCTCTAATCAAGTTGACCACAAAAATAACTCTAAACAAAACCTCAAAACACACATCAGGCATCAAGGAAATCACTATAAACGCAAAATACACATAGAAGAGAACCTAGAGTGATTACCTTGAAATAATAAGTCAAAATCTAAACCTCTTAAAAAAATTACCTAGTAATATAAAATCCTTGATATAAATCAAAGTAAAAAAAGAACCAAAAAAAAACCTGAGAAGTGCTTAATGTAAGGCTTCTTGAAAATCACTTGTGTTGCATCAAGACAAGTAAGATGCATTCTACATCCTAGTATTGAAGAGATTGTAATATATTTTGTTCCAAGTAATTATCCTGGGAAAACCCTCGGGCACTTCCCCTAATTTCGAGGATGGTACCTAGTGTGAACCCTAGATTTTGTGAAAGATTCACCATGATTTTATAATTATTTTAAATATTCACCCAAATTTTACAAAATTCTATAATTCTATGAAAGATTTGTCACAAAATTATATATGCATATTATATTAATTATAAAAAATCCTTCACACTTTTCTGAGTATCATGGGGATTTTCCCATTTATTATACATATAAATTTGTGGGGGTTCTTAAATTTTTCCTGCCAACATTCTTCAAGAGGAGACAATTCTATACTATAATAAGATGAGGGTACAAATCCCTCTCCCCCTCTTGGACCTCCCACCCCCATAAAAAGTTGTACATGTCGACATGATGATGCTGCTACTGCTACTCCTATCATTGTCATTGTCTCTCATTCACATACAACTTTCAATAGGCACACACACACACACACATAATTTGATTAAATGGTCATTTTAATTTTATTTTTTTCAAAAATGTTGTTTGATGCTACAAGTGCACCTTTAAAAAAGGATTGCATCACTAGTGTTGTTAAAGAAAATAAATCTTATCATAAACGATGTTAGGTGCATCACAATGATGTGTACCATGATCATTGGCATGCTTAATATTAGCGGTGTGCTTAATATATATGGACGCACCATCACTAGTACCTCTGTACATCCAAAAGCACATTGATTATTTTTGACACCACACTCAACACCATGAATGATGTGTTTATAGTAAAAATATGCACCACATGCAATGTATATCGATTATAAATGCATCTCACAACTTCATGTGTATGACATAGTTCTATGTTGTACCATTGTGTTTCTAATATCAAGAATCATTGATAATAGATCTTTTGTATATAAACTACATTGAATAAACACACAAAGTCTTTAATATCCCCATTGATCAGTGCATCCCAAATAAATGGGCACACCGCATACAGAGTATATGTACACTTTGAACCATGCCAATTAACTTGAAAATTTGTAGAATTTTGTGTATTAGCAATGTGCTTCATATATATGAATGCACCATCATCGATGCCTCTATGCATCTCAAAGTGCACTGATATACCTAGCCCCACAAGCAAAACTGTGAATGATGCATTTATAATGATGGTATGCACCACATGCGATGCATATATATCATACAATGCACCAAATGACTATACCATGTGGATGACATGTTTGTACATTTTAGCGGTGCATTTCTAATAGTAGGAAGCATTGTTAATGATGTTTACATATAGTATAAATCACACCAGATAATTGCAAGAAGTTTTTATTGTTACCATTTACCAATGTGCTTTTAAAACAAGAACAGTAGAAAGGGTGCACCCTATTAACACATCAATTGCAGTAGAGAGAGTGCACCCTATTAATGGATTAGTTGCAGTGTGTCTTATAAAATTCATAATATATATTGTGCATTTTAGTGCGAGTCGAATGGCTTGAATGCACTACACATAACTAAAATAAAAATTTGAAAACGGCTAAATGAAAGGTAATTTTAAATTTCAATCCACCAAAAATGTAAACGAGTAGGGAACAAACACTTTACCTGTGGTCTTATCGGCCAAGGAGACATAGTTTCCACGTATACAAAGAATAAAAGAATAAAGTTATGAGACCATTTTCCAAAATTAAAAAATGCTCCAAATATATTGGTGAATTGAAGGGAAGGAGGAATGTGACAATTTAATAGCATCGATGATGGGGAAATCATGAAATGAGGTTAAGCACTAAAATCAAACTTCGAATGTAATTATCGTTTGATAAAAAAATATTTTACCTCGCCATGTTGCACACAACAATATGGCACACCAATGCATTTTTTATATTAAAGCGCCCTATAGAATGAATTTAAATAGACTTAGCCTAGTGTGTGAATTAGCTAGATGCAATGTTTGAAGAAATTTAAGCCCATGAAATCTCGTGGACAATTTTTTTAACTTGGCCATTAAGCAGAAGGGGACACCTGTAAATCAATATAATGAGTCAAACTTGGGAATGGTGATAGTGCCGTTTGGATTTAGTCCATAGACTACCCAGAAAACCTCGATTTGGATCAAGGTGTTTTTAATAAAACCTTGTTTTATTAAAATTGAGACAATCAAAGACCTTGAATGGATAACATAGTAAATATACATTTAATCTCTATAGTAAATAACTTTATAAGCATCGATTTGTGTATACAAGGTTGGTTTGCTTCAATGCACACGTTTGACATTTAAAAATAAAATAAAATTAATAGGTGTCGTCATTACATTGCTTCAATGCACACGTGTGGACACCACTTAGACTTGCGACACACATGCTTGTAGGCACACTTGTGGATGTAATGGTCGATGGTGGAAGTCAGAAATATTGGATGGGACAAAGGTCCACTTCGGTTGTGAGGGACTTGCTTGAGCTCGACAAGAGTCATATATAAAGAAGATGACTTTAAGTGGCTAAGTCATACAACCTTGGCAAGTGATCGAGGCATAAGTACAAAAAAGGGCCATGCGAAGTGCTAGGTTGTGGGGTTGTATAATTGAGAATTTTGGGATGACTATGTGAAGACAGTGAAGTGAATAGAATTTAGAATTTGTAGGAGGCATGCCTACATTAGCTATAGGGGTTGGATTGACAATTTTGGGGAGGAGTGCCTATTGTAATTGTGATCTATAAAAAAGGTCAGAGGCAATTTCTTTGTTCATATGTTGTATTATGTAACATATTTTATTTAATAAAGGTGAAGGCACCAAATTTGGGTGCTATTTCACATGTGCCTTGTGTTCTCTTTATGTGGATGAAGGCTATTATTTTTCTTGTGATGCGATGTATGGTTAAATTGTTGTAATATTGGTTAAGTGCAAGCATTGCTAAGATGTTTTAAGGTGACTGTTGAAAGTCTATCCATTGTCAATTGTATTGGATAACTTGGTTAAGTAAGAACTTAAGCTACACATTTAACATATTGTAGTCTAAGGAGAAGATATGGGCAAACCTTAAGCAAAGAAGTGTAGTCTGGTTGCAGTAGGAACATGTTAATGTCACCCTTGTGGTTGAGGTAAGGCAGTGCCGCACAACTAGAGATGTCGAAAAGAAAAAATTTAGGCAAGACTCCTAGGTCCATGACAATTGGTATTAGAGCACTTTCTTCACTTTTCTTCGGTGGAAAGGTGGAAACATGGTGCAAAATTTACAGGAAGTCCGTTTCGATACCTTGTTGGGTGCCCTTAACCATGATCCATATGAATGTAGCAGGCTTGTAGGGTGGTTGAATAGATGCAAAGAAACCTTGTGATCCTCTCTTCACAAAGGGCTTGCTCAGGAAAGATGGGTGCAGGTTGAGGTAGCACTTGGCATAGGTATTGCAATGCACTTCCTTTCAACAATTATATAGTGGGTTCCCTGTGTTGGAAAGAAACTGGATAAAGGTAGAGGATGATCCAAAACTATTGCTAAGTGCCACGGTCAGTTTAGGAGCAACTTGGCCAAGTGTCCCACGACGACATAGGGTGCATTTTAGCCAAGTCAAAATGCATGCAACAGTTATAGATGGCATATTCAGGATTGTCTTGGGTGAAAGGAAATCTGTAACAAACCTTTTGAAGTTAACACTGTATGCTACGTGGGGCAAGCCACTTCAAGAAAAGGTAAAGTTTTGGTTTCTTTGTTTGACAGTTCATTTCCTCTAACTAGTGGGCACAACGGAGTTCTTTAGTATATGAAAGGGAGCAATCCCTCTCAAAGAAGCCTTTGCAAAGGATTGGTGCTTTAGCCGACAACCAAACACAAAGCCATAACCAATTGTGTTGTAGATATGATTATCAATGGAAGGCCAATGCGAGCATTGGTGCATTTTGGTGTGTCTCACAACTTCTTGAGGAAGGAGTTTCCAAGTGAACTTGGGTTTAGAGTTGGGCCTTGTATAACGTCGGTAAAGGCAATCCTTGGGTTTGCGAAAGAAATTCACTTATAGTTAGATAAGTGGAAGGAGCCTGCAGACTTCACAATGGTGCATATGGATGGCTTTCAATTCATTCTTGGGTAGTACTTCCTAAGGAGAACATAGTCATTTCTCATGTCATTTGTGGACAAGTTGGTTAGACTAAGTGGGAATAAGACTTGTGTTGTGCGCATAATAACAAGGAATCCGGATGGATGGGTGCAATTAGTGTCTGCACTAAGCATGAAAAGTGTAGGTAGGTGCCCAGAATCCTAGGTTTTTGTAATAGTCATCCAAGAGGTGGAGGAGAGTGGAGCAAGGATGCTTGTTCCACCAACACTTCTTGATGTGTTAGAAGCATTTACTAGATAGGTTACCTGACTCACTGCCAAAAGATATCCCAACCAAGCGCATTATGAACCATTGTATTGAGCATGAACCTAGGTCACAACCTCCAACAAGAGCTCCCTACTAACTTTCATGACCTAAGCTATAAGAATTGCAAAGACAATTAAAGGAGTCAGTTGACTTTGGCTTCATTTGACCTTCTAGGTCCCCATATGGCACACTTGTTCTCTTCTAAAAGAAGGACACCCCAAAGCCTAGGATGTGGTTGGACTACCACACATTGAAATACAAACAAACCATAAAAAATCCATACCCCTTACTTTTGGTAGCAAATTTATTTGACAAGTTGGGTAAGGTCAAAGTCTTTAAAAAGATGGACTTAAGGCAGGGATATTGTTGGATGAGGATCATAGAGGGGATTAGCCAAAGACATCTTGTGTGTTGAGGTATCACAATTATGAGATTTTGGTTATGCCTTTTAGGTTGTGCAAATACGCCCACCTTTTGCACTTTGATGAATGATGTACTTAGACCATTCTTGGAAAAATTGTCTACCTTGATAACATCGTGATGTTTAGCATGAACATGGAGGACCCCAAGAGACACTTGCCATAGGTCTTTGAAGAATTGAGGTATAATCAATTGTTCTTGAAAAAGTCCAAGTGTGTCTTTGGCCAACTCTAAATTATATTCCTAAGCCATTAGGTTGGACAAGGGTTAATTCACATGGATCTAGCAAAAATCAAGGAAATTGAGGATTTGGAGGAACCATAGACAGTTCATGAGATAAGAAGTATCCTAGGGTTTGTTAACAATTATTGTATATTTGTTGAAGGGTACTCTAAGCATTCAACACCACTTAGTGAATTTTTGAAGAAGGATAAACCATAGATTAAAAATGTTGGGTGACATTCTATGAACTTAAATGCAAACTTGTGATAGCACCTATGCTAAATTTGCTAGACTTTAAGCAACCATTTGAGGTGTAGACAGATGCCTCAGACTTTTTCATTGGAGGAGTTTTGTCATAGCAGGTTCATGTGGTAGCTTACAATAGTAGAAAGCTAAAGGATCATGAGAAGAGGTATCCCATTTATGAGATATAAATGATTATAGTTGTGCATTACCTATGGTTGGGAAAATTGGTCATTGTAAAGAGAGACAATGTTGCAACAAGTTTCTTTGTGACGCAACTAAAGTTGTCACCTAAGTAGGCATGGTGGGAATACTTCTTGGAAGAATTCGACATGTCCATTAAGTAACAACCTAGTGGAATTAATGTAGCATTTGATTCCTTGAGAAGAAAGGTACAACTCATAACCTTAGAGGAAGGTGAGTTGCTAGTGCTGATGAGCAGTCGTGTGTATATTTTTACCGAATTGCATGAGCAAATCAAGGAAGGATTACAAAGAGATTCCTCCATGAGGAACATCATGAAGCAAGTGAAGGAAGGCAAGATGAGGAAGTTTTGGATGGATAACAAACTTTTGTACTTTGGAAATCACATCTATGTGCCAAACTCATCCAATATCAAGAAGGAGCTCTTGAAGAAGTGTCACGACTCACCTTGGGATGGCCACCCAATGGATAATGAAGAATGATGGCATTGTTGGAGAGAGGATATTATTGAGAGTAGATGTGTAGGGATGTACAAGAGTATGTCAAGACTTGTCTTGTGTGCCAACATGACAAGAAATATACTAGAATGTAGGTTGGTCCATTACAACCTTCACCAATGCTAAAGAGACATTGGGCAAGTGTCTCTTATATGGAATTGATCACTCAATTAATAGTTTCGTAGCGATACAATGGGATTTTTTTGTCATCGATAGATTTTCCAAGTTTGCCATCTTCATGCTTACAAAAGGTGCCTTGTGTTTGCAAAAGAGGTTGTGAAGCCATTTTTCAAAAACATTGTGAAGTATTGGGATTTTTCATTGAGTATTGTATTGGTCGATAAGGACACAAGGTTCACAGGGAGGTTTTGGACAAAGCTGTTTGAGCAAGTATTGGAACCAAGCTGTTGATGAATTCAAGCTACAACCCATAGACCAATGGGTAGATAGAATGCACAAATGGCCTTTTGGAGGATTACCTGAGGCACTTTGTCCACGCAATTGCAAACCAATCAAATTTCCAAGAGTTGTTGGATGCAACCCAATTTAGCTACAACATGCAAAGGAGTTCAAGGACGGGATACAGTCCATTTGGGTTGGAAAATGGGTAGCAACCATTGGCACCCCACATAGTCCTACAATGCTACATTGGGTGGGACACATTAGCATTGGGGTTCATAAAGGGATGGTAAGACATGTTGGAAATGGCTCATGTTTAGTTGATGAATGTAGTAGATAGGATGAAGCATTGAGCAGACTGTGATAGACGAGAGCTAGAGTTCAAAGTGGGTGACTTGTTCTTGCTTAATTTGGGCATAGAATAGCTCAAGCCACTAAGTGGCATGTATAGTGCTTTGTTGCAATGGTTTGAGGGTCGTTCAAGCTACTTGAGAAGATCAACAACACCATTTACTGGTTGGAGCTACCAAAACACATGATACCTCATAATCTAGTTTTCCATATTAGTAAGTTGAAGCAATGTAGAGTTGACGAAGGAGATCCTTGTAGGGTTGCACTGACCAAAGCCCCTACAATGATTGTAGATAAGCTAAAGTTATAGGTGGACAAGTTACTTGCACATATGGAAGCACATTTCAATGAGAATAGAAGGTAGGAGTACTTTGTCAGTTGGAGGGACATTCCCAAAGAGGAAACCAATTGGGAAAGGAAGGAAGTGTTGTGGTAGTATGAGGAAAAAATCCTAGAGTTCAAGAAACAAAACAATGGGGCATTCAGGCAAGTGCTAGTTGGTGGACATTGTTGGGATGAAAATAGATTTGGTGGGGGGGGATGTAATGCCTCTGCTTACAACCTACAGTAGGTGCACTATTTGGCAAGCAAATGTTTTTGCCAAGGATGGGTGTGATGCAAGATATTTCCTGGTAATGAGATGAATGAAATGGTGAATTATTCGAGTAGCTTTTACAGACTTGGAGGTACCTTGGGGCATGATCCGAACATGTGGACCCAAGGGTGATGAGTCCTCCTTAGTCGATGAGATTCCCTTTGATGGACTTGACCAATTTGATTTAGGTGCACTTGTGGGCATACATGCAATGGGAAAGCATGTGAGGAAAATTGTGATGCACAAAGGGCACACTTGTGGGAACATAGGCACTAAGTAGGCTTGCAATTTGCATGCTTGTGGGCACACTTGCAAACATAATGGCCAATGGGTGGAAGTCACCAAAGGAAGAAATATTGGATGCATACACTTGGGTCTGCTTCAATTGTGAGGGGCTTGCTTGAGCTTGGAAAGACTCTTATATAAAGAAGATGACTCTAAGTGGTTAAGCCATATAATATTGGCAAGTGATCAAGGCATAAGTCCAAAAGTGATCTCTGTGATGTGCTAAGTTACGGGGTTGCACAAAAGGGCAAATTTTGGGCTAGCTATGTGAAGACAATGAAGTGAATAGGACTTGCACGAGGAAGACCTATAGTAGCTATAGGGGTTGGATTAACAATTTTGGGTAGGAGTTGCCTATTGTAATTATGGTCTATAAAAATGGATATAGGAAGTTGTCTAGCTCCTATGTTGTATTATGTAACATACCTCATCTAATAAAGGTTAAGGAACCTACCTTCGGTGCCATTTCACATGTGCCTTGTGCTCTCTTTATGTGGATTAATGTTGTTATGCTTCTTGAGATGCGATGTATGGATAAACTATTGTAATATTGGCTATGTAGATATTGCTAGGATGTTTTAAGGCCACAGTTGGATGTGTACCAATTGTGTTGGATAACTTGGTTAAGTAAAAACTTAAGTTGCACATCTAACATATTATAGTCTAAGGTGAAGTTATGTGTAGACCTTAAACGAAGAGGTGTATTCTGGTTGCAATAAGCATAGATTGGTCTCACCCATATGGATGAGACAAGGTAGTGTCGTACGACCGGAAATGCCAAAAAGAAACATTTCAAGCAATACTTATAGGTCCATGACACTTTCAAATAATGCTAGGTGGCGACGAACAATCTCCATATGTATTATCTTTCAAAAAAGAGAAATTAAAAACTTTCATGTCAATACAATAATATTGTGTTTTATTTTAGATTAATATTCATTTTAGTTAGTTTATATTGGATTAATAATTAATTTAAATTTATATTAATTTTAGATTGATTTTTTAAAGTGTAATATTTTTTAAAGTGTGAAATTTAAAATTTATATTTTGATAAATTTAATATTTGATAGGTTAAAGTTTTAAATCAATTTTTTCCCATCAGAAAAGTTTTAAATAAATTTTAAGTTAATTTATTTTATTTTTAAGTTTTATTAATTTAAATTTATTTCATTATTATTTAATATTTATATTTTAAGAAATGAAAAATGTACATTTTAATAAAATATATTTTAAATAGATAGAAATGAAGAGGATGCAAATTTAAAGGAAATCCACAAGTACCTAGCATTTCACATACATAGTGTATATTCAAAAATACAATGCATTTAATGTTCACTCATATACTCCATATGTGGATATTTTTGCAAAAGTGCTCTCATTTCAAATTGGTATAGGATTGTTCTTATTACAGAATGTATTAAATTAAATTCAAATTGGGTATACTTATTGGTTAGTGGTTATTTTAAGTGGTATGTTTTTTTTTTTAAAAATTGATGAGTCAATTTGCATTTGTTGATATAGTAGTTAATGATGCCTATCTTCACTATCAATTAAGAAACTAAGTTATAATAGATTTTGTCATCTTAAAAAAACAACAATTATAAACTCAATTACCACTTTAATATTTTTAATATTTTAGAGTACAGGGAATTCAACTACCACTTTAATAGATTTTGATATAGTAGTTAATGATGCCTATCTTCACTATCAATTAAGAAACTAAGTTATAATAGATTTTGTCATCTTAAAAAAACAACAATTATAAACTCAATTACCACTTTAATATTTTTAATATTTTAGAGTACAGGGAATTCAACTACCACTTTAATATAAAGAAGATGTTCTACAAACCTATTATACATCATTATACATACAACACAACATTGAACATTGCCTAGAAATGCTTGGATTGGTTGGCTGTGGTCAGTCATGGCAGCTATAGGATGAGTTTGCTACTATCAACTCATATTCAATTTTTGAGAAATGTAGTGTTTTTATTACTATTAAAGAGGAACTCCATCTGTGTACAATAGTTTTGATTTTTGCAGTAGCTGTAGCTTTGATTCTCAGAGTATAGGTGCAACATTGGAGGTTTTGTTTGTTATTATTTTAGTTTTATACTCATTAAAAAAAAGTTATTTTTACATTGCAGGGAGAAATGTACACTTTTATGAAGTGTTCTCATGCTGCCAAACATAATCATGTGCATCCAAAGTGAAACTGGTCCATCAATAATCAAAAGCATCCAACATCAAATACAAACTTGATGGAGAGCACAAAACAGACTTGTTGATTGAACTCATAGCTGCCAATTAAAGATAGTGCTCTAGTTCAACTGATAAAACATATAGTTACAGATGTTGCTCTAGTTTAACTGATAAAACATATAATTACAGATGGTACTCTAGTTCAACTTCAGCATAACTGTACCACATACCCTCTTTCAGAATATGGGGAGGATACTACATTGCCAGCCTTTGCTAGCCTTTCTGATAGACATTGTGTCTGTATGTTGCTTTTGAATTGAAGAAACTCTCAATGCACACATAATATTTTACAGCTTATAATCAATCATAAAAAGACAAAGCCTCACCTCCGGCTTCCATACCTCAGGAGTCAAGGATGAAGCTCTCGATTCAACCGACAACAGTTAGTTGCTTTCACTACATTAAGAGGATTAATGCTTATCTGTACAGAGCAGAACAGAGCTGCTACCATGCTACTTACCATCAATGAATGTAATTGGACTGCTTGCAGTGAGCAATGGCTCCTTGAATGGCACTCTGTAGCTCCATCAATGTGCTCTCACTAGGAAGCTTCTGCTGGATGTCAGAAGGGGATTGTTTCCCTTTACCCAAATGCTTGTAAACCATCTTCAAGTTACAGGAGAAATATGAGAATGAGATCTGCTTCTCACTTCTCTCTGAATCCTTACATCTCCCATTTTTCACTCCATTTCTAACTCCTAGTTTCTCCAGATCTCCAAATCTGATTTTCTCATTACACCTCTGTGTAATCTTAACATAAAGAGGCTTTATCTTCTTCACATACTTCTGAACAATCTCTTTGGCTCTTTTCTTATCTTTATACATACTTTTGCAACTATTTCCTTCTCCATCATCAGAATCCTCAGATTTCTTCTTATCTTTATCCATACTTTTGCAACTCTTTCCTTCTCCATCATCAGAATCCTCAGATTTCTTCTGAACCCTATTGTCGTTATCTCTCTTTGTACCCTTAATGTTATCTCTAGGTAAAAGAGACACCAGTGGTACTTCCACCACGTTTAATTTCACAGTAAACAATCTATTCTTCTTGGGCACAAAAGACTCCATACCTGCATTTTCAGCACGAGGAGACTTCAAATCCATGCCAAGTTTAGCTGACTTTCCGAATCCAAGAAAATATATCTTCAACTTGGTAGCAGTTTTGAGCAACTTGGGGAACTGGGTCTTCACTCCTGCAGGGAGGTTACTAGAGGGAAGAGCCTTAATACCAACGTCATATTCAAGAGGTCTAGAATTAAGTTGGAGGGGAAGCAGCTGGCCTTGGTAAAACAGGTTATCTGCATAAGAAATGCAGTGATTTGGGTTTGGGGTATTGGCGCTAAAAATAGACAAGTCCAACTCAAATTCATCTTCGCTAATATCCTGATCATCTGAGATTGAACTTGAAGTTCCGGTGCTATCTGTAGGAGAGTAGGGCGAAGAAATATCAATGTCAAAATAATGAGCATCGTCAACAAAAGGAAAATACTCATGATGATCGGCCTGGCTACCATATGAATAAGCTTCTTCTGGGCTTTCCTGATGGTAATTGGGGATACTCATACAGTGATACTCCATTGAATTTGGATTGAAGGCTTGCAAAACTCTGATATTACTTAAAGTGCCTAGACTGATAAAGCTCCCTGGGTATACTTGAGCAATTGCATGGAAGAGTTATGTGGAAGGTAATGTAATTTATATGGAGAGGAACGGTGCCCAGATTGCAGAGAGATGCATGCATTCAGTGTGTAAGTTTTTATGTAAATTCAACCATTGTTATTCATGTGAACATTGACCTTGCCGAGATTTGGAATGCGTTCCAAGTTGTGCGTTTCCATGCAAAAGCATTGGGTTTTCGGGGTTCACGTACACAATAACAGAGAATGGTTTTCCACATTTGATTCAAGGAATTTGGTTAAAAGGGAGAATGGTTTCCAAATTTGATTCAAGGAATTTGGTAAAAAGGGATGAGGTGGCCATACAAACTTCTAACATTAAGAAATTTGTTTACAGGGTGGTAAATGGAGGTTTGCATGGATCTGTCATGGTTAGTTTCCCAAGATATTAAAAGGGCAGCGTGCAGATCGAAATATGTGGGAATGGTGGCAGCATAACTATTGCCCTTTCGATTTACACAAGAGACTACCCCCATCCAGCTAGATGTCAACTAAGAACCTTCACACTAGTTACCATTGCATTGATTCTAATGACTACAAATAGAGAGCTAAAGCCTATAACTCCACATGATTATTATTATTATTCCTATGAAATGACAAGGTATGAATGATGCAAGCATGAAGATTGACACATGGAATTTTCTTAAAATATGATTGGTTATTTTAAAATAAATGTCCTATGTAGTTTGGTAATAGTGTAGTTAAGTATTTTAATTTATCATTTTAAATTAATTAAATAAAAATATAGATATTATAAATAATTAAAAGTTTCTACTTAAATTATTTTTTTCAAAAAAACATAGAATGAATTAACCTCTTTTTATTGATAATAATATAAAATACTTTATTATAACTTTACAACAAAGCTTTTATTAATAATAATATAGAAGACTTGTATAATAACTTTACAGCAAAGTTATTTTTAATTTTTAATTTTTAATTATAAGTAAATTTTTATTACTTCTTTTAAAATGAAGAGTTATTAAATCAAGTTAAATTATACAGTAAATAAATAATCTAATTTTTAATAGAAATCAAAAGAAACTCTAATTTTTCTAAATTTAAACCTAAAATGTTTTACAAATTAAGTTAATAAGTAATTAAGTTATAATGATTGTAAGTCATATCCTGAGCAGATCTAAGAATCTTTTAATGTATTAAATAACAATCAAACTATTTTAACAAAGGTAATTATTCCAATATCAAAGACATAAGTTCAAGGTTAAGTATCTTGTAAAGGAAAAAGTTAAATATGTTAAAGGGTTATTTGGTAGAAATGTTAAAAATAAGTAGTTATATTCTTATTCTTTTTGTACATAATTTTTAAAATCTTATTATTAAGTAAAGATTTCCTAATATTTGGACGTGAAGCTTTATCATCCTTATTTTTAAAAAAGGGTACAAAATTAACTTCTCAAATAATTTTTAGGATCCTTAATGTTAACCTTTTTATGGCTAAGTTGTATGGTATATAATTTTAGAAAAAAAAATTAACTTGTAGATAGAAAACTATGATAAGAGAGCTAAAAGACAAGCAGGTTTTCAAAGTTACCATTAGACTTTAGATTATTTAATTACTCTTAAGATTATACTCGAAGAGTGTGGAAACAATAAACATAGTCTCCTTTATTGCTTCCTTGAATTTATAAAATCTGTTGCTTCCTTGAATTTATAAAATCTTTTGATATTGTCCCTCAAGATAACATTTGAAGACACTGAAAGATATTAGGCCCCCTTTGAAGTTAAGAGTTGTAGTGATAAGGTAATATATAAAAGAGTCATTGCCAAATTTAAAAGCAACAAGTGCTAGTCGGAAGAAATTAATTGTAATATAGTGGTCAAACATGGATGTTTTTTGTCCCCTACCCATTTTGAAATCTGCATAATCAAGTTAGAACATTACATACCATCCTCATTATGCAAACAACATTGTTCTTTTAGCAACGAATCTTTCTAACCTAAAAAATTAGCTTAAACTTCTTAAAAAAAATTGTACTAGCTTTGGGGTGATTGTGGATACTTATAAAACAAAGATAATGATCATAAAGTCTATGCATGTCAAATGGTTAAGTTTGTTTAAGGTAACAAAAAATTGGAAGAAGTCCCTTTATATAAGTCTCACGGAATCGACATCCATCATAAGCTAGAAATTATAATTGTAGTGTTGAAATAAGGATTAGTGGAGATTGGAATGCTCTTTTTGTCTTGAAAATAATTGTAAAGAAGCTGAGTTTGATTTCGGGAAAAATTAATTTGAGATGTTTGTTAGTCCAATGAATATGTATGACAATGAAGTATGAGGTTGTAGTATTCCTAGGGAGACTTGAGGAAAATTGAGCAAATCTAGAAGCATTTTAGAATTATAACAATTTAACAATTAAAGGCAATAGACCCTACTCTATCCTTTTAGAGGTTGGCCTTCCTCGAGTGGAGACTAGGGCTATGATAATGTACTTATTATACAAGTATATGATGGTTAACATGAAGAAAGAGATACTTCCTATCACAACTTCAAACATTAATATGTCACTTAAAATTAAAGACACGGTGGACTAAAAATGCTAGTTCTTTACTTAAATATTAGGAGGTTGTAGAAGAGATTTCCTTTGAGAGTATCAACACCATTAATAATCATAAGTAACTTTAAAGAAAACTATGATGATACAAGGAGATTCAAAATTAAGAAAAAAATAGTTTATTAATTATAATAATCATAATAATAATCTAATTTTAAGGTCACAAAGCCAAACACCAAATTGGTGTATAAGACTCCCTTGTTTATGAGACAAGCAACCCCCTCCATGCAACGATTTGACTACTAAAGTCTATGGAGGTGTACATATCCTACCCCCTAAAGGTGTACATATCCTACCATTGTAAATGTGAACATGTGATCTCCCAATAGGAAACACTTGTTCTTAACCTGCAGGCCCACTCGTGTTGTACCTAAGTTAGAAGATCAAATTATCTCTTTATTATTACTAACCTAAGAAAAATTTAAATATTACAAAAATAAAAACAAACTATCATGAACTTCATAGTGAAATTGGAAAATGGACAAAGAAAAAATTCATAAAATTTGTAATTCTAACCAAATATAAGATATATTTTTTTTCGAAAATATTAACTTACAAATTATATCTTATTTTCAAAATAATAATAATTATAATTATAATATATTAATAAAAAAAATCAAAATAAACTCTATATTTTGTTTTCAAATTATTTAATTTAAAAATCATCATAATTAAAATAAATCCTAAACCAATATTAACTTCGACCGTCATCCATAGATGTTGTTGATTTAATAAAATTGTAATAATACATGCTTTCAATCAGTTTTGTAACATGTTCAGCCTTATCCACTGGAGTTTAACAATAAAATAAATTTCTAATAATTTATGATTTTCCATTATGCAAAAACTTTTTGCCATGTAAAATTATAACATTAAATTTTAAAAGGATAGATAAACATTAAATATAATTTTCTTTTTAAATTGTTATAATGAAGTTTTTCTAGCCAGATGAGAGAAGTAAACCTAAAATTTAACATATTTTAAGTGTTAATGTCCTCAACATGTCCGGTGTGTTGGGGACATAAAAGAGTTTACAATGATCCTACAATGTCCAGCTGCTAGCCTTCCCCAATAAACCGAAGGGGCCACGTGTTGTGACTAAAATGATTTCAATCACGATAAATACACAAAGTCCAAGAGTTCTTCCAAAGTTATTGGAGAAAGCTAAAAAGGCGTTGCGGAAATCGAAATATGTGGGGTATATTCCATTTTTAATCCATGCCTACATGAGAGACTATATGTTCCGCCTTGGTTTGCAATTAATTTTTTAATATGTAGTGGACTAATGAATATTAGATTTTTTTTTAATCATTAATCGCAATATTAAAAATTAAAAAATAAAATAAAATATTATTAGCATAGTATTACATACCAAGTCAATAGAAATATTTATTTGCTAGTGGATTGCCATTTCGTTAGAGATATTCCTATTGACTAAGACTTTGTTACACTTGTATATATTTTGATGTATCATATCTTTTGAGAATTCACTTTCTTGCAATCGTATTTGATATTTGTGATACTTTAGCATATTGTTGCCTTGGATGGATTTATTTTGCATTGTTGTTACCTAGTTTCTCATGTTAAACATTGGACAAAACCAGTTTATCCATGGTAATGATCAGTTACATAAGATGATTTATCTTAAGGTTAAATGTAACTATCAATAAAGTCATCTGTAATTACTAAAGGAAAACATCCCATAGTAAAGGAGTTAAAGGCAGGAATGAGTTCCAGTGAGCCCTAATTTAAACTTCGTTCCTTGTTTTGTCATATGTTCCTTAGGAAAGCACTTAATGCTTTAAATAAAATCCTAAATTCACCACTTTTTTAAAAATACCATAGCGGGACATACCAAATTGGGTTGTAATTTTTTCTTCATTATCCATAGTACCGCGAACCCTCTTCTAACAATACGTTGCATGCATCTAATTGATTTAAAACACTGCAGTTAGCAATCCCCTAAACTGGGGCTTGCCCAATCTAAGTGAAGTTGAATCCATGGCATTAACTTTAGAGTGCCCTATAATAAATCTATACCAAATCATATAAATGTCTTCGCAAATGTATACATATTCAATAAGGATTGGCAACACAAGAAACTTGAAGAAAAACAAGGGATATGAAGCCAATTTACCCTGATTAATGGATATGAGCAATAACCTGTTGTGTTGAAGGATTTTGAGTTATTATACGCTGGGAACAAGATGGTATTTTAAATGATGTTTGATGTAACATTTAATATTAAGAGATTTTGAGATCTAAAATTGGGAACTAAATGGTATTTCAAATTGCAAGATATTCTAAATATGATATTATTAAAAGATTCAAAGCATCTAAACTTGGGAACACATTAACATTTTATATGTAAAAAAAATAGCATTTTATATTAGAGTTACAGTTCATCATTTTATACTAGCAATTTCCTCGTGTATCGTAGGCAAGTTGATCAAAGAAAGTGAAAAATTGAAGCCCTTCCCACGACATTGGAATTTCTAGAGCTTTAATATGGCATTTTCAACTAAACAAATTTAGGAAAATAGTTATCCTTATGCTTATCATATCCTCTTATCCTAGGAAAATAGTTATCCTTATGCTTATCATATCCTCTTATCCTAAGAAAATAGTTATCCTTATGCTTATCATATCCTCTTATCCTTGGGCCAAGACTTTTTAAAGGCACAAATGAATAATTGAATCATTAATGTTCAATTTAGAAGATGAGACATTTGTTATGCATAAAGGAGTATTCAAACAAATATGAACAAGAGTTATACATATCTTAGTTGTGTAAAAGAGGATATTTTGACTATTATATATGAAGTTTTGGGTATCTATGTGTACAAAGTGTAGGTAGCCATAATTACAAAGTGTTTTTTATTGGTTCTTTATTTTTTAATAATATTTTTTTAGTTTTAATTTTTAATTTTTTAAAGTAATGATATTTATCATTTTATTTTTAATTTCTTAAAGGTAGGGATTAAGCTGTATGCATCTCTTGTTAAGTTATAATTCATTTTTAATGTTGTTACTCGTTCCTTTCTTTCAAAGGAAAAAATAGGAAAAATTGTACTTTTTATTTTAGGTAAAATTAAGTAGCCCTCTCAAGTGGTTTGTCTAACCACAATCAATTAATCAACATGCTCCTCTACCCTATCTCGGTTAATCTATAATGAAGATCCTCCTTTGAGAGAGTTTCAACAATGGTGTTTAACTCTTTATATATATGAGAAAATGAGATTTTTCTTTAAAAAAAAATGAAATAGTCTTTAGCTCATGTGCTAAGGCTTATAATGAGATATCTTTGATTTCTATAAGATTATTTGTCTATTTTATGGTCATGGGAGAGTTTCCAATGACTTGAATAGTGTCTCTATCCATGGAAATTTTAAGTAAGAGGAATATAGACATCAATTCTCCCACATTATTGTACCCTTCCCCAAATTTACTTTAACCTTAAAGTAGTGATCATTTCTAAGGTATATAATACAACCAAAAGTGCAAATCTATTCAGGTCATTGACGAGCTACATCAAAATATCCCTAGGCATAAGACAAGGATAATATTGCTTTACCTCTTATTGTGAACCATTTATAATATAATCTATTTTTTATTTGTTATAATGATTTGAAAAAAGGCTAGGCTTTCTCTTGTGTAGGGATCAATACAAGAGAATGATTTTGATGAAGCTCTTCATCAAATTTTACAATAAAGACTAAAAATTTAGATAAGAAAATTAAAAACACACAATAGATTAGAATATATGCTTAACTTTATTCATTTGGCCAAATGCCTTTTAAAGTTTTAGGATGGGTGTACTCAATCTATCTGTCTAACTGAATGAAATAATAAATCAGATGCACACAACTTGAAGGCTAAAAGAAAATCTAAATAATGCATATGCACACAAAGTGAAGTTTGAAAGATGCAACTAATGAAAGGAAGCAGAGGTGTGGAATACGCTTCTTACACTAATCAAAGAGAGATGAATGTGCAGAAAGCTACATAAACATAGTTGCAATAATAAACAACAAAAAACATGCAACTAAAAAATGGTTACAATATATTATAGAGTCTTTATGCTCTCAACAAGAGTATTCAAAAGCATTAAGGGTCCAAATAAATTTCGGCAACACAACAGTAAGTTGGAAACTCACTCATAATAGCTCCAACCCAAGCATTTAATAAACATGCATAAAAAACCATAAACCATTTATAGTCTTCCAATTCTACATGTTATAAACCAATAATGATTAATTGGCCTACTACTTCTAGTCAAGATTCATTTCCTACGACTACTCAACATTTTTTCCCTTCACTTCTCAACATTTGTTCCCTACTACTACTCATCGTTTATTCCTTGCCCCTACTCAATAATTATTACTATATTTGCTATAGGACTACAAGGTGTATGAAACAATTGTCCCAACATTCTACCACTTGCCATATATCTTGGAAGAGTATAAGGGAGAATGCATAAAACTATGAGCTAAATGCCATGGACCATAAGGCCCATAGATTCATATCACCACTTGAACTCACCTATGCTCAACGGTTTTGTCAATGCATTTGCAACATTCTGCAATTTGTCAACTTGATCTAGTATCACCTTTCCATCCTCTACCAAGTACCTAATTAAATGGCATTGAATATAAATATGCTTTTTATTCACATGAAATTTCAAGTTCTTTGCTAGACAAATGGAATTATTACTATCACAATGAATTGTAATAGTTCTCTGACTTAACCCTGCATATGAACATAGTATCATAAGCCAAATGATATCCTTACGTGCATGAGTAAATTCCTTATACCCTGGATTTGCAGTGGAAAAAGCGAACGTAGCTTGTCTCTTGCTCATCCAACTCATCTCCCCACCAAATAATAGAAACACATATCCACTAGTAGATCTCCTTTTATCATACTACATCTACTAACCAGTAAGAACCCACATAAACCTATATATCTGTTATTGGTCCTCTAGAACATCACCATGGTAAAATGGAATTTTTAAAATCAACTTACAAATACTTGAAGACCCTCTTCACTACAACCCAATCTTCATGTCTAGGATTAGCCATGAATATACTCAAGACTCCCAATGCTTGGGCAATGTTTGGTCTAGTCACAACTACATTTCGGTGTGAATTCCAACACTCTACTAACACTGAATTTGACATCATCACGTCGAAATATGGAATTCTATGTTGTCAGAATAATTTTTGTTGTAAATTCATCACATTTTTCACTCATTGGTTTCTCATCTCACTTATGACACACATTGGAGACAATGTGGCATTGCATTGAACATGCATTTTTGTGAAACTACATTGGTATTCCAAACTTGCACTAACATACTATTGACCATCTTGGTTGAATCATTTTCGTAATCAAATGTCGGTATTTCATCACACTATTGGTGCATTTTCGACCATCGTTGTGGCCTCATGTTGCATTGATGATGGAGCATTTGTAACATGATGCCAGTCTTTTGACTACTTATCGATGCAAGTTTGACAATCATTGTGGCTATGTGTCACATTGAGAGACAATTTTAGTGTATATTTTCATTAGTATGTCAACTAAAATCTGACATTATAACAATGCAAAAAGAACACAACATCTATTCTTGGGTGTTGATTCAATACTTCTCGGACCTCATAACTATGTCACCAAATGCAAGCCTGCATAGTCGAAAAAAAGAAGTATTGAATGTACTAAAAATGTAGCTAATACATTAATATAAGGTCACAACAATTTCAAGCTTATCGTTATGTTTTCAAAACTTTTATGTGTTTTGAATTTAAAAATAAAAATAATGTGTGTGCATGTGTGCATGTGTGTATGTGTGTAAAACAAGCAATGATAAAAAAATTTGAAGTATTGTTGATCCTATAGGCCCTTTACCTCCCCTAGCTTGACCATATTAAAGGTTTCCACCATATGTTGTCCAACATCCATTAATAACCCATTCAAAATCATCCCAAGACATAACAAAAAAACATGCCATTAGCGTCGACCTATAGTGTATTTTTTTGCCAAACTTGAGCTCATAAATGGGTGCTAAATCCGACAAAAGATGAATTTTAAAAAATCCAACACAAATTGCATCGACTTTAGCATCGGATTTAGCGCCAACTTTTGTTTTAGGTATGGTTAATGCCAATATTTACTCCTATTTTAGCATTGGGTTTGTCTTTGTTTGGTGCCAAGAGTTGCTCCTTGTTTAGCATTAGGTGTGCCTTCCTTCTTAGCTACAACTAATGCTTCCAAGATTGCTTCTAGTGTTGCTTCCATTTTGTATTCCTTATTGGCACTCAATGGTGCTTATCTTCTAGATATAGTTTTTGATTCCTTTTAGTGCCAAGTTATGCTTCCTTTTTAATGCCAGGTATCGCTTCCAGTATTGCTTCCATTATAGCTTCCCATTTTTCTTCCAATATTGCTTCCATTATAGCTTCCATTGTTGCTTCCAATAACGTTTCCACTATAGATTCTAGTATGGATTCCACTATAACTTCTAGTATTAACAAGTTATACAAATTGACAAGAAATTTATACTCAAAACGAGAACTCTGGCTATAAAAACCCATATGTTTGCATAAAAAACACCAAAAAACAACCTCGAATAAAAAAGTGGTGCTACAAGTAGCACCACTTTTTGATTTGGGGTCAAAAATATAGAAGTGGACCAAAACAATTGTTATTGTTGTTTGCAAAAAACTTAAAATCAAGCTCTAAATTGAAAACTAATGCTACTGGTAGCACACTTTTTCAAAAAATGGCATTATCATATGATTTTATCATAATTTAAAATTGCGCTTATTTAATCTCTTAGTAACCCTATATAAAACTTGCACCAAGTTAAACACAAATTATTCAAAAAATAATTTGACCACTCTTTTCATATAAAATAAAAAAAATTATGATATTCATCATAAAATCATATATCAAACCATAAGACGTAGAAGTAATTCATATCAAAATTCAAGCACTCCTTTAGAGTTTCCATACAAAAAATGGCATATTAATAAAAATTAACAAAATGTTTCATGTGCAAATATTCAAATCAACACATGGATTATGACACACCATCAAAAGCTACATTTTCTTCAAATGAATGACTGGATGAAGATGTAGATGACCTGCATTTTTCTCTACTATCAATGAGTGCACCATCTGAGTCTTCATGTACTCCCAACATTTCATATGCCATATTCCTTCTGGATCTATGCCTTGGTTTAGCAGACTCCCATGTTGCAACTATTTATGGTGCCAACAATCTTTTGATAATCTCTATAGTCTTGGAGCGAAGAGTGCCTTTCTTTGTCAACTAGAATTCATAAACTAGTATGTCAACATCCTCTAATTTCAAAATGTCTATGCGACGATGATTTACATTTTGACCCTTTCTTTTTCTCCTTTTTCAAACATTTTTCTCAATCACCATCTTCTGCTTGTACACACCATCAATGGATGTGTGTTTGTTGCATACCAATGTACTTCAACATATATAATTTCTTCATTTCCTGTATTGACCTTCATAACTTTTGCAATCCAAAATGGATAACCACGTGGATATTCTATGGACAAAACTGCAATCATGAAACCCTCCTTAATATCCTATACTGAGCCTTTGTAAAGGTATTCCATCGCCTCACGTCGTGTAGATGATCTTCTAGACCCATTCGGATTTGTGTTAAGTTTCTTGGAACTGTTTTCTGCAAAGTTCATCCCACAGTCTTTTTGATGAGTTAATGAATGAGGATATTCGACTATGTATCCATTCTGTGCTTTCTATTTGTCTCTATGTTATGAAGTATGAATAATATCTTTTAATGATGCAATCCTGCTGCTTTGTCGATTGATCAGTAATGTTGGTTGATATGAGTTATGTCGATTGCATATTCGAATTTCTAGTATAATTCAAAAATGAATATATGGCTTCTGTAGAGACTGAGTATGAATTAATGCATGTCTTCTCCCAAATGTGGAAACCTGGTTCCTGCAGCCCCCCTTAGACATCTCGGGTGAGACCTCACTCGCTCTGTTGGTGTTGCTGGAAAGGGTAAAACCTTTATGGGCTGATGCTTAAGGTTGTCTAGTCAATATTTGTTGACAATAGTGAGAAGTGAACCCCTGTCAACAGAACTATGTCAAAAACAACATATGTTCAATAACTCTTACAACTAGGGTAATTTCAAGAGTTATTGATTTTGAATAGGCTTTCTTGTTTCCCAAACTCTCACTTTTACACATGTTATCATTATGGAGGAGGAGCGAGTGTAATTGACTATGTATTATCCAACCAGAACTTACTTCCCTTCATTTTTTACTTCTCTATTTCCCCCATTATCCTTATGTACCATGCTCTTCCTTCCTTCTCTCTTCGAGCTAACACCCACCCTCCCCCCACAGTCCTTGAATCCCCAATCCCACCCCATATTATCTTCTAGTTCAACAAGGGGGATCTAGACAAATTTTCTTCTCACCTCCACCAAATTCTTCCCTCCAAGATCTAGTTCTCCTTACTTGATTCTTCATCTACTAAGTACACCTTCCTCTCATCCATCATTTGGGAAGTATCCCTCAAGTCCTATCCTCACTCCACCCATCACATTTCCACCTCCCAAAAATTTGTATCTTGTCCTATGAGAAAATGGTATGATGGGGATTGTAAGGCTCTTCACTGCCATCTTCGACACGTATTCACCTACTCTTAACCCTCCTATCTCAACCTCAAATTGTTTTATCACCATTTCCTTTAATGCAAGAAAAAAATCTTCATCTCTCAGAGAATATGAGACTTATGTTATCTTCTTACTCACTCCCCAAAACACTTTTAGTGCACCATCTTTCCCCACCATTCTCCCCTCCCATCCAATATTGAACCTAAATCCATGGCTCTTCACTGCCATCTTCGACACGTATTCACCTACTCTTAACCCTCCTATCTCAACCTCAAATTGTTTTATCGCCATTTCCTTTAATGCAAGAAAAAAATCTTCATCTCTCAGAGGAGACGAGACTTATGTTCTCTTCTTACTCATTCCCCAAAACACTTTTAGTGCACCATCTTTCCCCACCATTCTCCCCTCCCATCCAATATTGAACCTAGATCCATGTTCTCTCACACATCCACTCTCTATTATATTCTTGGGAAGCCACATATTTAGGTTAACTCTCTAACTTCTTCATGCTACATATTCAAAGATAAGGATATCAAAGTGGTTGTTTGGGTTATGAGCAACAATAAAGTAGCATATGAGGAGGGTTTCCAAGATGAGTTCTTCAAGCACGGCCTTTGTTCTCTTGTTAATTACTTGGATGGCCTCTTCAACCATGTAGTACATACATGTTTTCCAGCGTCATGGTCAAACCACACCATCCACTCGATACACAAATTAGGTCCCAGTTCAGATCCCAACAACTACATGATGATCATGGTAGGCCACATGTTCTCAAATATCTATACTATGATTCTTCAAATCAGGATTTCTATTGAACTTGATTAGAGACACCTCAGAGCTAAGGGTAAAGCAGGATCAGACCATTGATCGCATCTTTACCCTATGGGCTGTTGATGTATTTGTAACTTCTGAAGGTATTCACTTGTATATTACATTTGTACATTATTGTATCCTCAACGGAGATGTATTATTCCTTCGATTGGAAGTGTCATCATGTGTACTTGCAAGTGTCGCAAGTTATATTGTAAGTATCATAACTTATACCTGATGGGTTATTAGACCACCTTGATGGGGTCGGCCATGTATGAGTCATGTGGGTCAAAGGGTTATTAGACCACCCTAGAGGGGTCGGCCCAATTAGCTTTATGTTAAGTGGTTAAGTTGGGGCCGACCTAGTTGAGTAAAGGGCAAGTCAAGTTAGTGTAAAAAATAAATAGAGAGTGTGTCTCTCTCATTTTACACATTCTATTATTCACTCACTTCGTATTAGTGAGAGAAGAGGAGGATGCACACAAGTGGAGGAGGATTATGTTACTAAAGATATATACCTCTTGGGTTTGATCATGGTGATCCTTGTATTGATGCTTATTCTATCTCCGAGGAAGTTGCATGGTTTTTTACCTTCTTGGTTTTCCCCGGTGAAATGTTTTGTGTCTCTTGTCTCTTGTCTCTTATGCTTGATATGTTGTACATGTTGTTATTTTAGTCAAGATCCTAGATCAAAATGAATTAAATTCTAAAAAAATAACATGGTATCAAAGCTAGCCTGAAGGAAGGCATGGTATGGCATCTATGAGACTTGTTGCACTTGCGACAAATTGGAAGCTAGGGCTTGATATAGAAAAAACCAATCATTGTAGCACTTTCGCTATAAAGAATTTTTGGTGAATTTTCAGGATCGGAAACCTTTACAGGTCATATATAACATACCCATGTACTTTGTGTCCAAAGCACAGCATCTGATTCATTTTACTTTGTGTTTTATGATCTATACAATCTAGGGTTTCTGCCTCTTCCAGATCTTAGTCATAAACAGGTGACCTAGGAAAAAAGGTCACAACTTGGGATAGGAAGCTCCAAATGAAATTTTGTAAAAAGTGATAGTAAGAGAACGGACTGTAGTTTCTCAGGTAAGTTTTTCAGAGGCCGAAATTGAACTAGTGACATGTGGAACTCCGTACAAGTTATCTCTCCTGTTTTATCCCATAAACAGGTCACGTTGCGACACTTGGCATAACTCTCTCCCAGAGAATCCAATTGCAGTCATACCTGTGGGGTTGGAAAGATGACAGGTCAGGCCACCACAGGATGAAGTTTCAGATTCTTTGGATTCGTAATTTTAGAGATAGACCAGAAAAAATCAGGTGCATATTTATGTCAAAACAAATTTGGATTCTGAGCACCTTTATTCTTGACTTGTCACTGCCACGAGAATTTAGGGCTTCAAAGAAAGTTGGAATTTTTGGAATCGGAGACCAAGGATGAATGATCCTAATCAAAATTGAAATTTAGAGACCAAGATGGAATTTTTTGCTTGGGCAAAAGGTCGGGCTTGATCAAACCCTAGTTTGGGACTTTGATCGGAAAGATGGAAAATTAGGACTTCTGCAAAAGTTGGAATTTTTGAAGTCTATGACCATGGCTGGAAGCTCCTCAGAAAAATCAAATTTTAGAGCTTTGGATCGAACCTTTTGGTTGGGTAGAAGGGTGGGCTTTATCAAACTCTAGTTTGGGGTCCTGTCCAGATGATTCGGAAGTTTCAAAGGCAATTTTGAGGGGTCCAATTTTGGAGTTTTGAAAATTGAAGTATACCAGCTTGATCAACTCAGCAAGGCACATATTTTCATCCAATCAGAAGTTTGAAATTCAAAGTTTGAATTTTTAGGGTTTCTCTAACAAACCCTAATCCAACTCCAGATCCATTTTTAGCAAATCAAAGTGGATTGGGTTAATCCTAGAAGAGAATGAATTGGACACCAGCATAAGTGAAATGAGGCTGAGGTTTTACATGAGAAGGATACAAGCAATCCTGACAGGTATGACTTGAAGAGATACAGGTATGTTTTGAAATCTGTTCATGATTAAGTTTATGATATGTTTGTCTTCATATTATTTAGGATAGTACAATCTTGATTAATGTTAGACTTGTCTTATCACCCTGGTAAAAGTATGAATGCATGTGAATGATAGAATACATTCATTGATTAGGGTTATGACACTTATGATTTTACTAATGCACTGTGGTGTTGTGTGAGGATGATATTGTCCGATAACATGAAAGGTACATCAAGAAAGACAAATCAAGTTCTAGATCAAGAACATATGACCATGGTGACATGAAGACAAAGACTCATCCATAGTCATGGATCACATATAAGCTCTACTTACGAGGTATGTATAATTTGGTTCTACAATGGTTAACTTATGAGTTATGCAGGTTACTAAGCACAAGTCATTGAAGAGAACAAGAAGACATTGTTTGGGTATGTTAGACATAACTAGCTAACATGATATTCCAGGTATGTTTTTCCTATATCAAGTTAGAATCCTACCTTGTGTTAATATATTATACCTTTGTATGATTGATGATTGTTCATGAAGTTATAAGTTTGAGTAATCATGGGATTATGCATATTATGTTTCGTACTTCGATTAATGATATGACTAACCAGAAGCGTCCTATGGTCAAATAAGAATATGCATGAGTAAAAGAAGTCTTCCCTAAAACCTTGAATTTTCTTGAACACCTCGGCCAATAGAAGGAGGCCATTGACATGCATTTTGCAGAGAGAAAAGAAGAGCAAAGTTATGCTGCTAGATTTGTGTTGGAGCTTCCTCATAGCCCACATATTCCTACCTTTGTAAGCATTCCCAAGCTCCCTTGCCACCTTTCTCCAAGGGGGAAAGAGTTACTCTCCATGGTTGCTTCCTTCCTCAAGGAGCAATTTCTTCTTTTTTAGCATAGTTTAGGTTTGTTGAAGTTGTTGTGTCTTGTGGGTGCTTGGATTTCCTATCCCATAGCTACTATTATTTCCTTTGCTACAAGTTTCAAGGATAGTAGGGAAGATTTCTCACCCTTGTGCTATCTTTTCCACAATATTTCTAATGGTGACTCCACTTAATTTTGTTTATTTATTTTAAACTAGGTTGTTTTATTTTGAGTGATTAATTCTAGGTGCTTCTCATTTGTAGAAGAACAGGTTTACCACCTCCTACTCCAAAATTTGGCCCCATGTAGACCACACTTAATTTTTAAATAGAAGTACGGATACTGACCACTTGGTCGTGCTGCATGCGTGGAAACTCCTTCGATAGTCGTGCTATTTGTGCAGGCAAACAATTCATGACCCATGTGTAAATCATTTATTTGACCCGAGCACCTTGTTTGTGTCCTTCCTGCGCTACAACGCATATGTTTTTTAATTTTTCCGCGCTATCACGTTGCAGAGTGTAGTTTTCCCATGCTACAATCCCTTTATTTTCTTTGGATCTACATGCAACAATCTTGCAACCCCATTCCCACTCACTAATGAACTAAAATTAAGTTAATTTGCAATAATTAGTTACTTTTTTAGTAATTAGCTCACATAGAGAAATATTAGGGAGTAAAGAGTTCACATCTCTCAAAAATTACTTAGGTAACCATCCTTGAGGATTTCAATGGGCCTCATTGTTGTCACTAGTATTTAAGACCTCTCTTCTTTATGCTTACTTGACATGTTTTTAGGATCAAATCTAGTGTAGAATCCACTTTTTGCACACAAGTAGGGACCTAAAGACTCTTGTGTCCCTAAGTATGCTCTTTACCTCACACATCTTGTGAGCTTGGTGAATCATCAAAGGGTGAGAAGTGTGAAATACCTCCATTGCACACTTTTTATTTCATTAGCACTTTGATTTGAAAATCACTCTGTAACATCTCGAATTTTCATAAAAAATTAAAACTTTTTAAAATAACATTAAATACGATAATTATAATTGCGGAAATAATAATTGTCTGAGCACAACAGAAATGATTAAGGGTCGTTAGTATTAAACATAATTTAATTTCTGTATTAGCAACATTATGATAATGATGACTTAAACACACATTTGTCAATCTGATTAATGTAAGTAAATGTACGGACAGGTCATAATTATGATGTGAAATTTGTAATATTGACAAGACTGATACAGTTTGACTTTTGATGAAAAGGGTGTCCTACAAGGTACCCTGGAGCTTACTTTGCTGCAACGCTAAAGCATTTGAATGTTCTATGTGAAGACGACAGGTAAGAGGTTCAATAACTGCATAGTTTAAAAGCACGTGTGTAATTCAATTCAACGTCAAATGAAAATGTTGTGAATTCTTTTGTGAAAACAAGTATCTTCAGGTATAGCCGACGTTGGTGATCGTGATATAGGCCTGCATCAATGGCCTTCCATAATATCATGGTGACGAGGACTTAACATGCTTCCACGTAAATGCAAACTAGTGCAAACGGTGACTGTGAAGGTTACCATGTAATTTTTCTTGTTGATCGTCCTCTGAGTTGGCTGTCGATGCATCCAATGTAAGCACAATGTGGCAAGGCCGTGCTATGGAAATGAATGAATCCATTATTGTGAAGGTCATGTGATACCCAATGTAAAAGCATTGGCAAAATTTGTGATTGTTGATTGACTTGATCCTGGCCGTTGGATGTAACCCTAGAATCATGTCGATGTTTTGGATTGACGAGGAGTGAAAGTAGTTCATTGTTACGATGGTTTTGGTAGTAAGGCCGACAGGCTGCTGCTTTGTAGGGTTAGAAGACAATGTAGGAGGGTTTCGACCCTACGACCTGTAAGTTAGGTTGAAATAGTGCAGGATTCATCTTACTGTAATGGCGTGAATGTTTATTGAGTCTTGGGTTTGCAACTCTGCCGAGTTGTTAGATTAGTTGTTTCTTTCTCTGAGTTTTTAGTGGAAAGATATCTTCCTGCAACCAAATTTGAATGGTAGTCTGCTCTCGTTTGAGGAAGGGAGTTCGTCGTGTACAAGAGTATGTACCGAGCTCGGCCTTCAACTGTAAAGGTAAGAGACTTCCCAACTAAGAGTTCATAGTAACGTTTGGTTTATAGTTTTAATAGGTATGATGCTTAACGATTGAGCATTTGTTTGGCAGGTGTCGATTTTGAAAGGGGAACACACACCAGGGTTTGGAAAAGGATGGCCACGTTCCATTCCTGGTAAGCTCTGGGTCTTCCAAAAACCCTCCTAGGTGCTTCTTCGGTCTTGATTGATGTGGTTGTTTCCAACAGTGAATAACCGGTCTTTCCATGTTTCGGCGTCGTCTGTTGGTTGATCTTTTAAGAAGAATTTTTATGTTGGAGTAAAAACTCTACGACAAAAGACCTTCGTCTAGTTGCTCTGCGTTTATTCTTGATGCTTAGTTTTGTCCAGTTGGAAATGTAAAACTCGTGTTTAAGAGTTCAGAAATGATGGGGATAAAACCCTGTGGGGTTTTCGTTTTCAGAAAAGTAATGTCGACTGTGAATGTTCCTTCCTTTGTGAAGATTGAACCAGGGTTGGTTCAAACCTTAAACTTATGAAATGTTTAAACTTGGGAATAAACCTGTGCGATTTTTGTTTGGAAACATGTTGTAAATTTTCGTTTTTGTGAACAATGGTTTTCCTTCTTGGAGTTGGGACTTGTAATAGTTGAAAACGTTTGAACAATCCACCTATTGATTTATGTTATGTGGAAAGAAGTGGAGCCGAAGCTTGTCTAACTTGTGGATAAAACTTTGCTTTTCGGAAATGATAAAATGTTGTTTCTTTTTGGTGCTATTCGGTTTGGTTTCTATTGTATAAAATGGTGTCTGTCATACTTGTTAATGAATGCGAAAACTGTAGTTGATATCATGGCTTTCGAGCTAGGCCAGAGTCTAAATGTTTAACGTAGATGATAACTCTGTAATTGTGTAATGACGAAATGGTTTTCTTTCATTTGTAAAGGAAAAGAACAGGGTCATCCCCTAGTTCGAGTCTTGTCTTTGACTAAAGATAAATGTTTGAATACGAACTTCTAAAAAGGTCTTTGAAACCAAAAAAACTAGGATTCGATCCATAGTTTGTATAGATTGTGTTTGTTTATGCAAAAATGATTGATAAATGGAAAAGAAATTCTATCTAGGGTTGAAACGAAACTCAGTTTTGAAATCGACACTTACAGTTTAGAATATCTATATAAATAAATGAATGATGGCAAGTATATTGTTTATAATATTTTCATTATCTGATTGGACTAAATAATCAAAGGCAATGGTTATAGTAGGAAATGAAAACAATGTGTGTATTGTGAAATGTGAAGACTGTGAATTGACTGTGGATTGCAGCTTTGTCCATAAATTATTCATTTATTTAATTGCAGCAACACTATTTATAATGCAAACATGATATGATAAATGGAAAATTTGACTATATTTATTTCTTATGTACATAACAGAGATAAGAAATTACAATATATTTATACAGGAAATAAACAATGTTTGTTTGTAATGAAACAAGGGAGTATTCTATAATATTTAGGTATTATACAAAACTTTCTACTATTATTAAATATAGGGCAGAAACTAATAAACATATAATTTACTCTATATTTATCTATCGAATCAATGGAAATTTTCCTATCTTTTAATCTATACTTAATTTGCGTCTCTACACTAGAGTACGATGCAAACAATAGCATGTGGAAAAATGTAGAGATTGGTTTGTCAATTCAGAATAACATAAACTTCGACATTCAAACTTCAAATAAAATCAGAAATCAATTCTTCTTCAAAACAGAAAAAAAACCAGAGATTACTAATTTTACTGAACATAACTATTAACTGAGGTAAAGTAGAAAACCTGGATAAATCTGTAGGGGAACAAACAGCCCAAGAAGACTTTTCCACCCAACCAATTCTTGGAGACAGTCAAGTACTTTCCTTAGGACCCTCAAGCCTGTTGACTGAACCACCAGGAGAAAGAAACTTAGGAATTTAGGATCTCCACTTGCAGTAGCACTAACTGTTGAATATTCAAGAACTAACAGTCCAAAAGACCTGCACCAGCATCTCTGGTTCTTCTTAGGAATATGCAGACTTATGATTACCCTCACAACTAGCCTCCCTATTCGAATCTCTCAGTGATCACCTGATGCACATGAGGAAAATATTCCTGCAGAAATATTGTGTAAGAGCTGCCTGCTCAATTCGAATTTGCCTTATGTAGGTTGCCTAATCCTTTTCAGTTGATACTGGGTCATTAAATGAGATGCCTGCCCACTCCCACCACCTGGGGGATAATGCCACATTTTTAGGGGTAGTTGTCCCATAACCAACAACTAGTGGTGTAGTGCAATTGCTGCCATCTGTCCCATACCTTCCAACAAATTCCATTCCTCCTAGTGGGTCAGTGAACACTCATTTAACAGTCCCCTTGGGTGTTTGTCTCCTAATTAATTGATTTAAATAATAATAATCAGTAATTACATTCATCCTTGATCAAAATTGATCATAATTACAAAACTTTGTAATTAAATTTAACATAAAGTATTTTGCAATTAAATAATAATTTTCAGAAATTTGGGTAGGTGATATACACCACCCTTTAAGTCTCAACATCATCCTCGATGTTGGTTAATCACTCCTTGAGTTTTCCTGAAACAAAGTTGGGTATGCTGCCTGCATACTACTCTCCAACTCCCAGGTTGCCTCTTCTGGGCTAAGGTGCTTCCATTGCACCTTCACTTTCCTAATGGTGCGATTCCGGAGAATAGTTTCCCTCCTTCTGAGGATACAGTCCAGTTCCAATGAAAAATCTTCGTTTTGTCCCACCTGTACATCATTCCAGTTTACAAAATGAGTAGCATCGTGTACATATTTCTTCAAAAATGATATATGAAAAACATTATGTATCTTTAAGTTTGGTGGCAAAGCTAGTTGGTATGCCCGCACTGGTCCAACCTTGGACAATATTTCAAAAGGACCACAATACCTGGGTGCCAACTTGGCACAGCTTCCCAATTTCAATGAACTTTTTTTCGGTCTTACCTTGAGAAATACATGCTCACCAACCTGGAACTCTTTATGAGTCCTTTTTAAATCTGCTTGACTTTTTTGTCTATCTTGGGCAGCTTTTAAATTTCCTTGTACCTGTTTCACAATTAGTTCTAACTCCCGCAATAATTCAAGTCCTAAAACAACTCTATTTACTGGATCATTCCATGGAACAGGTGTATCACATTTCCTACCATAAAGAATTTCAAAAGGACTAAGTCTGGCTGATGCATGATAATGATTATTATAAGCAAATTCTGCTAAGTGCAAGTAGTCTTCCCACTTACCAGGCTGATCCTTAACATACATTCTTAATAAATCTTCTAAAACTTGATTTACCCTTTCTGTCTGTCCATCCATTTGTGGATGAAATGTTGTACTGAAATTTAAGGTTGTATTCAACCCTTTAAACAGTGACCTCCAGAATTTTCCGGTATACTTAGAGTCACGATCTAAAATTATTACTTTCAGTATCCCATGTAGTCGAAAGATCTGTTTCATAAAGATTTCTGCAATGTATGGAGCTTTATGAGTAGTCTTCACAAGTATGAAATGTGCTGCCTTGCTGAGTTTGTCCACTACCACCATGATAGAATCATGTTGTTTTTTATTTTTAGGTAATCTAGTAATAAAGTCTATGCTGATCAATTCCCATTTCCAACTTGGTATCGGTAATGGTTTCAACAATCCAGCAGGATGTTGGTGTTCCACCTTCACCTTTTGACAATCCAAACATTTAGCTATGTACTCTGCTACTTCATTCTTCATTCTGGGCCAATAGTATTCTTTTCTTAGCATAGTAATGGTCTTTTGATAACCTGGATGACCAGAATAATGGCTTTTATGCATCTCATTTAATATCAGAAATTTTATTTCTTGTATGTCTTGTACATACAATCTATTTTTATACAGTAATAACCCATTTTCCTTCATGCTGTAATTTTCCATAAAATTTTCAGAACTGTTGTTTGCTGTCTTTTCCTTCATTTTTCTGTATTCTTCATCCGTCTCACTCTTTTCAATAATCTGATTTTCCAAATCAGTTGAATAAGTACTGATGGCTGAAATAAAATTCAGTTTTGCCTTACGACTCAAGGCATCTGCAACCTTGTTCTCCTTCCCTTTAATATGTTGAATTTCGAAATCATACTCACTTAAGAAAGTCAACCATCTAGCTTGTCTAGCGTTCAGGTTTGTCTGATCTAATAAATATTTCAGACCCATGTTATCTGTTAATAATGTAAATTTTCTGCCAATAAGGTGATGACGCCACATTTTTAAGGCGTGAATAACTGCCAATAACTCTAAATCATAGGTAGAGTAGTTATTTTAATGTACTTTCAAATTTCTTGATTCATATGCCACCGTATGCCCTTCCTGTTTCAGGACTCCACTGAGTCCGTCATTGCATGCATCTGTACAAAATATAAAATCCTTATTAGGGTCTGCTATCCTCAAGATGGGTGCTATAGTCAATAATTCCTTTAATTTTTTGAAACTGTCAGAACATTTCTGATCCCAAACAAATTTCTTCCCTTTCTTCTGCAAGGAAGTTATGGGGTTGGAAATCGTCGAAAAACCTTCTATAAACTTTCTATAATATCCAGTAATGCCCACAAATGATCTTACATCCGACACATCCTTAGGAACTGGCCAGTCATTAATGGCCCTTATCTTGTGGGGGTCAACCGAGATTCCTTCTTTCGAGATTATGTGTCCTAAATACTGAATTTTGTCTTCGTGAAAGTCACACTTGCTAAACTTAGCGTATAGTTGATGATCTCTAAGAACTTATAAGATAATCCGTAAATGTTCATCATGTTCTTCTTTACTTTTAAAATACACTAAAATGTCATCTATAAATACAACAACAAACTTGTCTAAGTAATTGTGCAGAATATTATTCATCAAACACATAAATACAGCCGGGGCATTAGTCAAGCCAAATGGCATGACTACGAACTCGTAATGTCCATATCGAGTTCTGAAAGCTATCTTGAAAATATCTTCATCCTTAACCCATACTTGATGATATCCTAATCTTAGATCAATCTTTGAAAATATAGTTGCTCCACGCAGCTGATCAAATAGATCGTCTATGCAGGGCAACAAATACCGATTTTTTATTGTCATCTTATTAAGCTGGCGATAATCTATGCACAGTATTAGGGTTCCATCTTTCTTCTTAACAAAGATGAAAGGTGCTCCCCAAGGAGACACACTGGGTCTAATATACTTCTTATTAATAAGTTTCTTCAACTATGATTTCAATTCTTTTAATTCCAGTATGTTCATTTTGTATGGAGCTTTTGAATTTGGTACTGCTCCTGGTATTAATTCAATGGTAAAATCTAAATCTCTTTTAGGAGGTAATCCTGGAATCTCCTCAGGAAATACATCCTTAAAATCCTTTAGGACAGGTATGTCCTCTAATTTCAGTTTGTCCTCTTTACCAATAAACTCATCATTTACTACATTTATTGCAAACAACTAGCACCCCTTCCTAACTACCCTCTTAAGTTGCATGGCTGAAATCTGTCTAAGGGTTACCTTTCTTGGGATACCTTTTACTTCTACAGTTTTTCCTTCTTCATTTAAATATGTAAAACTTTTTTCGTAACAGTCCAGAATGACATGATGGGCTTCTAACCAATCCATCCCAACTATAATATCATAAGATCCTAAAGGTAAAATATTCAACTTGATTTGTGTTTGTAAATGATTCATGGATAAAGCACAACTTTCTATAAAATCGAATACTTTCCTCTTTGTTCTAGTTTCTAGTCTAACTAACCAAGATTTACTAAACTTTTTGTTTTCAATTTAAGACTTTCCACAATATCTGGTGATGTATAACTTAAGCTAGCACCTGGGTCAATTAAAACAGTAACAGGATGATTTTGTAGCATACCTTTAATCTCTACCATGGAGATTTGATGATTTGCTTGCATGTTGTTGAGTGCTGCATTAATTATGGGCATCTCCCTCGCCACGTCTCCAACAGTAGGTTCAATCTGAATAGAGTTGATGTTGTTAGCCTTTTGCTTCCTTAAGGGACATTCTGATGCATAATGGGGACCTTGACATTCAAAACATTTGATAGGTGCCTTTTGCTCATTAGTCCTAGTATTATTAGGAGCATTTTTGGGTGTTGTAGAATTCTGCTGTGAATTGTTTCTGGAATTGTTCCCTTGATAATTTCGATTCCGGAAATTATTCCTTTGGAACCCGGAATTTCCACCGAATCTAAAAATTTTCTTTTTCTGCTCAAAGTTGCTGGGCTTATGACTCTTCCAGTTTAACATTCCTTCTCTTTTTCGATTGGTGTCATAACAAAAAACTACCTTTCTCATAGCCTCTTCCAAGGTTTTAGGACTATCGTACTCGATTCTGTCCTTAATATTGAAAGGTAGACAGCTCAAGTATCTCTGAATTTTTTATTTTTCTTCTATGAGGTATGGCACATATCTCAGTAAGTTTAGAAATTTACTGTTCATTTCCTTCATGTTCATACCTCCCAACTTCAAATCGTAGAACTCTTTGGATTTTTCTTCATAGTACTGTTCAGATAAATACTTCTTTTTAAAATATCGTTTAAAAGCACTCCAGCTTACATCTTTAGCTTTGATGCCCTTTACTCTTTTGATGTCTTTCCACCAAATATTCGCTTTTTCGGTCAAGTTATATATAGCCATTTTTTCCTTCAAGAACTCTAAATAGTTATAGATCTAGAAGTATTTCTTCATACCGGACAACCAAGCTTCAGTTGTCTCGCCCTTCTCAGTTTCTCCATTGAAAGTTGGAGGTCTAATCTTTTTGAACTCTCTAAAAATCTGCTCATACTCATGATTTTTTCTTCTAGGTTTGAAATCTCCTTCACTACTATCACTGGTGTAGTTACGTTTCTTTTTACGCACTTCAATAGCATCTCCTGATGAGGTTGAGCTATTTTTCACCTCACTGGTTTTCATTTTCTGATTTTTATTAGCATGAGGCAGATCCTCAACTTTGGAGATATATTCATTATCTCTCTCTTGCTCCTCAATTGGGCACTGTTCAAACATCACTTGATTTAATTGTTCTTGTGCTTGCAGAATTCTTTCATTGTCTTGTTTCACAGATCTGATTTCTGCCTTTAATTCATGAAAAGCACGTAACAATTCTGACGAGCAGTTATTTAGTTCACCATGACCTTCTTCTACATATTGTTGTCCCGAGCTGTGGCTGTTTGGTTGAAATCTGTCGTCTATATGATCAGCTGAATTCTCCATACCTCTAGCTTAAAAATAATTTCTGAATAACATCATAATTAAAATTCAAATTAGTAAAGATTTCTGCTGTATAAAATTTTCTGCTGCGTGTTCTTGGACCTCTTTCAAACCTAGAGTCGAACATGAGCTCTGATACCACATGTAACATCCTGAATTTTCATAAAAATTTAAAACTTTTTAAAATAACATTAAATACGATAATTATAATTGCGGAAATAATAATTGTTTGAGCACAACAGAAATGATTAAGGGTCATTAGTATTAAACATAATTTAATTTCTGTATTTGCAGCATTATGATAATGACGACTTAAACACACATTTGTCAATCTGATTAATGTAATTAAATGTACGAACATGTCAAAATTATGATGTGAAATTTGTAATATTGACAAGACTCATACAGTTTGACTTTTGATGAAAAGGGTGTTCTACGAGGTACCCTGGAGCTTACTTAGCTGCAACGCTAAGGCGTTTGAATGTTCTATGTGCATACGACAGGTAAGAGGTTCAATAACTACATAGTTTAAAAGTATGTGTGTAATTCAATTCAAGGTCAAATGAAAATGTTGTGAATTCTTTTGCGAAAACAAGTATCTTAGGTATGACAGTATAGTAATGCCTCCTAGTTTCTCGACACTATCTTACCTTTTTACAATGTTGAAAAATAATGACGTCTAGAAAGTATACATGCTGTTTACATTTGTTGTCATAAGTCAATGACGTTGTTATAGTTTGGCTTTGGTCGTTGTCTTGTATGGCATTAATGTCGTAATTGTAACGCTAGCCAACAATTTCAATAGTAAGGAGGAATTAGGGTATGAATACATAGTATTAGCATGGTTCATGTGCTATTATCTAAACATTGGATTTATTTGAAATTTAAAGAAATGCAACTCTTATCTTTCAACTATATATATATAAAAAATGAGAACTATGATCATTATATTTACAATATAACACTTATGGATTTCTATCCTAAGCAATAATTTAATATTTCAAAACTATTCACTATATATATATATATATATATATATATATATATATATATATATATATATATATATATAAATGTTCACAATATAAAGCTCACACGAAAATGGAGCTTTAATATGTGACTATATAAAATATTAATATCCAAATGATATTTCAAAATTTCAACCATAGCTTGGAACTAATAACTACTATGAAAAAATAACAATAATGTTTTTAAATTTATGAATAACAATTTGGAACTATATAAACTTTAAAATGTTAAACTATATAACAATATGAATCTAAACACAACATAGGGTTGGAACTATATATATATATATATATATATATATATATAATCGTTGATCAATATAACACAATAATATGTGTTGTAATCGTAACTTGGAAACCAAATGAACTTTGGATTAACCTGACATGTAATATTCTATGGTTATGTTTCATACGTTTGCAATTATATCGTTGTAATAAAGAGTACTGACATGCATTAAAATTCTGATGGACAGGTTGATGGTTGGCATGCGCCATGAGCCAACGTTGGTGATCGTGATATAGGATTGCATTAATGGCCGTCCATAATATCATGGTGACGAGGACTTAACATGCTTCCACGTAAATGCAAACTAGTGCAAACGGTGACTGTGAAGGTTTCCATGTAATTTTTCTTGTTGATCGTCCTCTGAGTTGGTTGTCGATGCATCCAACATAAGCACAATGTGGCAAGGCCGTGCTATGGCAATGAATGAATCCATTATTGTGAAGGTCATGCGATACCCAATGTAAAAGCGTTGGCAATTGTGATCGTTGATCGAATTGATCCTGGATGTTGGATGTAACCCTAGAATCATGTCGATGTTTTGGATTGAGGAGGAGTGAAAGTAGTTCATTGTTACGATGGTTTTGGCAGTAAGGCCGACAGGCTGCTGCTTTGTAGGGTTAGAAGACACTGTAGGAGGGTTTCGACCCTACGACCTGTAAGTTACGTTGAAATAGTGCAGGATTCGTCTTACTGTAATGGCGTGAACGTTTATTGAGTCTTGGGTTTGCAGCTTTGTCGAGTTGTTAGATTAGTTGTTTCTTTCTCTAAGTTTTTAGTGGAAAGATATCTTCCTGCAACCAAATTTGAATGGTAGTCTGCTCTCGTCCGAGGAAGGGAGTTCGTCATGTATAGGCGTATGTACCGAGCTCAGCCTTCAACTGTAAAGGTAAGAGACTTCCCAACTTAGAGTTTATAGTAACGTTTGGTTTATAGTTTTAATAGGTATGATGTTTAACGATTGAGCGTTTGTTTGACAGGTGCCAGTTTCGAAAGGGGAACACACACCAAGGTTTGGAAAAGGATGGCCATGTTCCATTCCTGGTAAGCTCCGGGTCTTCCAAAAACCCTCATAGGTGCTCCTTCGGTCTTGATTGATGTGGTTGTTTCCAACAGTGAGTAACCAGTCTTTCCATGTTTCGGTGTCGTTTGTCGGTTGATCTTTTAAGAAGAATTTTTATGTTCGATTAAATACTCTACGACGAAAGACCTTCATCTAGTTGCTCTTCGTTTATTCTTGATGCTTAGTTTTGTCCAGTTCGAAATGTAAAACTCGTGTTTAAGAGTTCAAAAATGATGGGGATAAAACCCTGTGGGGTTTTCGTTTTCAGAAAATTAATTTCGACTGTGAATATTGCTTCCTTTGTGAAGCTTGAACCAGGGTTGGTTCGAACCTTAAACTTATGAAATGTTTAAACTTGGGAATAAACCTGTGCGATTTTTGTTTGGAAACATGTTGTAAATTTTCGTTTCTGTGAACAATGGTTTTCCTTCTTGGAGTTGGGACTTGTAATGGTTGAAAACATTTGAACAATCCACCTGTTGATTTATGTTATGTGGAAAGAAGTGGAGCCAAAGCGCGTCTAACTTGTGGATAAAAATTTGCTTCTCGGCAATGATAAAATGTTGTTTCTTTTTGGTGCTATTCGGTTTGGTTTCTATTGTATAAAATGGTGTCTATCGTACTTGTTAATGAATGTGAAAACTGTAGTTGATATCGTGGCTTTCTAGCTAGGCCAGAGTCTAAATGTTTAACGTAGATTATAACTTTGTAATTGTGTAATGACGAAATGGTTTTTCTTTCATTTGTAAATGAAAAGAACAGGTTCATACCCTAGTTCGAGTCTTGTCTTTGACTAAAGATAAATGTTTGAATACGAACTTCTAAAAAGGTCTTTGAAACCAAAAAAACTAGGATTCGATCCATATTTTGTATAGATTGTGTTTGTTTATGCAAAAATGATTGATAAATGGAAAAGAAATTCTATCTAGGGTTGAAACGAAACTTAGTTTTCAAAATTGACACTTACAGTTTAGAATATCTATATAAATAAATGAATGATGGAAAATATATCGTTTATAATATTTTCATTATCTGATTGGACTAAATAATCAAAGGCAATGGTTATAGTAGGAAATGAAAACAATGTGTGTATTGTGAAATGTGAAGACTGTGAATTGACTATGGATTGTAGTGTTGTCCATAAATTATTCATTTATTTAATTGCAACAACACTATTTATAATGCCGACATGATATGATAAATGGAAAATTCGACTATATTTATTTCTTATGTACATAACAGAGATAAGAAATTACAATATATTTATATAGGAAATAAACAATGTTTGTTTGTAATGAAACAAGGGAGTATTCTATAATATTTAGGTATTATACAGAACTTTCTACTATTATTAACTATAGGGAAGAAACTGATAAACATATAATTTACTCTATATTTATCTATCGAATCAATGGCAATTTGCCTATCTTTTAATATATACTTAATTTGCGTCTCTACACTAGAGTACGATGCAAACAACAACATGTGGAAAAATGTAGAGATTGGTTTGTCAATTCAGAATAACATAAACTTCGACATTCAGACTTCAAATAAAATCAGAAATCAATTCTTCTTCAAAACAGAAAAAAAACCAGAGATTACTAATTTTACTGAACAGAACTATTATCTGAGGTAAAGTAGAAAACTGTAAAACCTAGATAAATATGTAGGGGAACAAATAGCCCAAGAAGACTGTTCCACCCAACCAATTCCTGAAGACAGCCAAGTACTTGCCTTAGGACCCCCAAGCCTGTTCATTGAACCACCAGGAGAAAGAAACTTAGGAATTTAGGATCTCCACTTGCAGTAGCACTAACTGTTGAATCTTAAAGAACTAGCAGTCCAAAAGACCTGCACCAGCATCTCTAGTTCTTCTTAGCAATATGCAAACTTATGATTGCACTCACAAGTAGCCTCCCTATTCGAATCTCTCAGTGATCACCTGATGCACATGAGGAAAATATTCCCGCATAAATATTGTGTAAGAGTTGCCTGCTCAATTCAAATTTTCCTTATGTATGCTGCCTAGGCCTTTTTAGTTGATACTGGGTCATTAAATGAGCTGCCTGCCCACTCCCACCACCTGGGGGATAATGCCACATTTTTAGGGGTAGTTGTCCCATAACCAACAGCTACTGGTGTGGTGCAATTGTTGTGATCTGTCCCATACCTTCCAACAGCTTCCATTCCTCCTAGTGGGTCAGTGAACACTCATGTAATAGTCCCCTTGGGTGTTTGTCTCCTAATTAATTAATTTAAATAATAATAATCATTAATTACATCCATCTTTGATCAAAATTGATCATAATTACAAAACTTTGTAATAAAATTTAACATAAAGTATTTTGCAATTAAATAATAATTTTCAGAAATTTGGGTAGGTGACACACTCGTAGAATATTTTAGAGTTAAAAGTTCATCTACATTTGCATTTACTTTGTACTCTCCTAGTTAATTTTCCACAATCAATTTGATTTCATCACATGTGTTTGCATCACTGGCACACACTAAGAGACCTAAAGAAATTTTCACTCCAAAGTATGCTCTTCACGTCGCACTTCTTGTGAGCTTGGTGAATCAAAAAGGAAGGGAATTGTGAAATACCTCTCTTAAACTCCCTAAGTGAATTCAATACCCTTAAAAACATCTTTGTAAATTTCCAACCAACTAAAATCCTCCACAGGAGGTAACAAAACAACATTTTAGTTAGGTAGGATTGATTGGGATATGTATCCATTAATTCCCCCCAATTTAGATTCATTAGTGATAATTTGAAACAATCGCATTGTTGAATTATAGGGTACTTTCAAAAGCTTGCTATAAGCAAGTGATCAAAGAAAACCTAGATTAGAAGTGCACTGTGACCAAGGAGGTGAAATTTGAGGTATAGTTGCCATGCTCTCCCCTATGAGTCACTCAACTCGTTGTAGGGAGATGACACTATACCATGCAGGACAAACCACTGATCCACACTTGATGTAATGTATCTTAGTGTCCAAACTTAGGGCATCACCAAGGAGAAAATGTGGGTGCAATTGACTCCTGAAGTTAGCTATTTACATTGGGAGGTGTTGCCAAGCCTTGTTGATTGGAACATTGGCCCCAATTCTAGTAGACATAGCTCTTTGTTATCTTCACTAGTAAATTGGTGTGTGGATCCCATTATCACCATTAGATGTACTTTTGGAAAGCCTAGTTTCATTTGAGAGGAAGGATGCCAGGTCTCTTTAGGGAATTTACATTTATTTTCTTTTTCAAAAACATGTTCCCTAACTCGTAATTAAAAATAACCTACATGTGGGAACTCTTGCACTAAAACCGGGTTTGCACATATCACTCACGTGTTGCACCATATTGCATCTGTTGTGGTTGGCATATTTTTTCATTTGTTCAATTTTGTTTAAATTCCACTATCATTCTCACTTGACACAAAATCCTTCACCATAGAGGAATAAAACAATACCCTGAGCAAGTCCCAGATACTGCAAGGCCTCTCCCCTCTCTAGAGGGTTGTTTTTACACCATATCCCCATAGTTCACGTGGAAGATACTCTCGTCGAGGCTGCTCCCAAGAAACATTGATAGGATCATTGGGACGAGGCTGCTCCTTGGTCGGTTCATAGTCTCCTCTCAGATAAAGTGATAATCCTTCCACCTCCTCCACCACCAGAAGAGGTTCCCCTTTGTATTCTCCTCTTGGAGATCCTTTTGACCACTTTGATCCCTCCTCTCTTGTAGGAGGTCACTTGTTGTTTTCAACACCACCTCAATCTCCCCCTCATGGAAACCACACATAGTATATTATGGCAAGACCAAATCCTCATACCCTACCTTTCATGGCTAGTCTAAATCTCCTTAATTTGGCCAAACTGATCAATGACCCTATTGCACATGATCCAACGTGTCCTGCTATTCCAGATAAAATTCCCTCCGATATTCCTAAATTCGAAGGGAAGAAAGGAGATGATCCCACCAATCATGTCATATCCTTGAAATTGTGGTGTTCTTCCAACAGCACAGTGGAATATTTTGTGAGGCTTCGCCTCTTCAGCGTTCCCTCACTGGAATGACAACCAAATGGTATGTAAATTTACCAAGATCATACCATTCCACCTTTGCAAAATTGGGCATCGCATTTCTCACTTACTTCCAGCTTCCGGTTTTCCATGAAACTAGTCTTGAAATTCTCATGGAGTCTCAACAAAATAAATCCATCCACATTGTGGACCACATCCATGAGTGGCGTAGACGTCGAACATTGTGTAAAATAAAAATACAACCACCCTTCTTGTTGGATTGGTTCATCAAATCACTTCAAACAACCATAGCTAAAGATGTCACCACCTCCATGCTGCAAAGAGAGGAAGAGGCTATTATGAAAGACCAACATTTTGATCTCATATATGCACAATCTGATTCCTATATTTACACTATCCTCCCTGATTCCCCTTGGCATCAGTTGTTGGATCCTACACCTGTGAGGTCGTCACATTCGGTGGATGGGTTTATTGGGTCCATTTACCACTTATGAAAGATTCTCCTACCACTCTGGTTCCATTTAATATGGATTTATAATACCCACCCATGTCACCTGTGTCGGTACCCCCTCCTCCGGTATCAACCCCACTAGTTGGTCAATTATAGTATGGACCCTATAGTCCTACTTATCAGAATGTTAAAGAGATAGTAGTGGTTCCTACACTTGAAATGGAACAAGCCATTCCTATGTCCGCATCATATGGAGTGAAAACCGTATTTATCTCGCCATCGGGATATAACTCTTACTATCCATTTCCATGCCCGACTTCCCAGCAACCACATCTCACATGGGGGTAAACAATGTTCTACATTATTTTGCAAAACAAGCTCAACAGTTTGAGCATTTGAACACCACAAATCCAAAAAATCCTCAGATTCATGGGAAGAATAAAGGAAAGAACAATAAAATCCAGCAATAGGGGCAAGGGGGAAATCCTCCTCCCTCGCAAAACTAGAACTTGGGTAATCAAAACACAAGAACTAATAATATCCCCAGGCAAGGGAAGAACGGAAACTTGAGGACCAATTACTCTTGCTCCATTTACATATAATGTGGTCATTACACCCATTAGTGCCCTCTTATCCCCGACTACCAACAATTAGTCGAATCCAAGAAGAAGACAGTGACAAATCCCCCTCAGGCACAGAGTCCTCCCCAACCCCAAACCGGTGTATTATAAAAACCATTTTCCAATAAAGGGGTTGTTACACAATAGCAATAACCCCGCCCTTCTGGCGATGGCTCTTACTAAAATATCTACACGCTGGATGTTAATATTTAGACACGAGACAAAGTTTATGATAGGCCTGAAGCTCCCCAAGTGGAAGACATTCTTGTTCCTTCGGGGAACCCTCTACAAATACCATGCCCAAGTGCTAAACAAATCCGATTGATTCCCAAGGTTCCACTTCAGCATTCCCATAATAACCCCCATATGAAAGCTTCCCACAATTATAGTATTGTGGATGACTTGGTTCAGTCCCTTGCAGCCATGCCCAAATTAGAAGTGATTCAGTAATGCCCCACCCAACACAAGGCATTACTCAACGCACTCGGTGTTGTCGATCCTTCCAATTCGCGCCTTATGACCATTGATATTGACAAAGGTGAACCATGACTACCCTCATCAGTCGTATTTCAAGTCCCTATCATAGTAAAAATCATTATGATCCATCGATGGAGGCGCATCCACTTGCGTCATGTCCGCTAATGTTTGGAAACGATTAGGGTCACCCGAGATGGTCCCCTCGTCTATCGCCCTCCGTGCATATGATGGGAGACCATCCCAACTAAGAGGATTATACCATAATGTCCCTATATATTTGGGGAGCAATATGGTCATGATCGATATCGAGGTAGTCGATGCTCAACACGACTACAATATCCTCTTGTGGCATATTTATATGTATCCCATGAAAGTGGTCTCCTCCTCGGTCTTCGGTATCATGATGTTTCCCTTAAATGGGAATATTTTCACCCTTGACCAAATTAACTACTATGATCCCAATGCCATTTGTAACCCTAACAATATCCTACCTACCGTTGCTGGCACAAATCAACCCTACATTAATATTTCCCCCGGCATGTATAAGGACTCCAATTTTCTAGGAATGTATTAGGGCCCACCACCCCAGAGACCCACATCCACCGATGGCCTATTTTCCACAATTTTCACAGTTGAAAATGGGCCCAGCTCCACCTCAACACCATCATCAGCCCTACTGCTGAGCCATGGCCTTGAACAAGAATTGAGTCCATCAGTACCTCTAATCTTCCATATCCCATTCTTGTACCCCCCCACAAGTGTACAAGGGACGTCGGTTATGGATCAGTACCTTACAACACCCTAGTAACCCATAAATGGATTCTAAACCAATATCTCACAATGAGTTCATCCCTATTTCGGCTGCTACACTTACCAGGTTGGTGACACCTTCTATCCCAACCTTCAAACCTATGACATCCATAGCACCAATAGGGGGCATCAAGAAACCTATGTTGAAAGGCCCCCTCCTACCTAACCCTACACTTGACTCATCGGAGGTCTCTCAGCATAAAGCAGGGGGCATCAACAAAGAACTGTTAAAATCCCCAGTAATGACCAATACTTCCACCAAGAGAATCATGCCACCATGTGCTCTTTGCGGACAACAAGGCCATGCGACCAACCTGTGCCCCACCTTACTAGAGCTATGCAACTTTCTCAACACACCGGTCAGTCTAACCCATGCTCCACCGAATACACAAGGGGGAACATCATCATTTACCAAACCTAAGTCCAAGTCCTAACGTACAAATCACGCATGTTCGATGTGTTCCCAGTATGGGAATTACACAAAGCACTACCCTGATCTGCCTCGATTTTGGGATGCTTTGGCGACCATTCATCTCACACAATTGATGATCGAAAACTCTTTCCCAACAAATCAAGAAGTGAATTCCATCAATGTGGTCACTACATCCACGACAACACGAGTTGCGTCTCCCACATAGGTCCTCCTTACAACAGTTCCAGTTGAGGAACCTACTGTTAATGTAATTGTAACTTTGAAAGATATTCACTTTTATATTTTATATTGTATTTTTATTTTATTATTGTACCTTCAACGGAGATGTTTATTCCTCCGGTCGGGAGAGTCTTTATTGTAATTGAGTCATGTAAATTCATTGAGGTTAACCCTCCTTTGTATGTCGGGGCATTAGACCCTAGAGTTAAGTTGTCTATGGGTTATTAGACTCTCCTAGAGAATTCAGCCTAGTCAAGTACAGCTAGGGGCTGAACTAGTTGGGTAAAATTCAAGTGAAAGATAAAGTATAAATAGAGAGGGTGCCTCTCTCATTTGCATCATTCACTCACTCACTCATTCCCATAAGTGAGAGAGAGAGAGAAGTTCACACAAGTGGAGGAGGAGGAAGCTGCTGGAGACCATCTCTTTGTTTTGGGGTTTTGTATTATTGCTCATTCTGTCTCTAAGGAAGTTGCAGGGTTTTATCCTTTATGGTTTCCCTGGTGAAATGCTTTGTGTCTCTTGTCTCTTGTGTTTGATTTGTTGTGCATAGTGTTCTCTCAGATATGATCCTAGATCATATTGAATTAAATTGTGAAAAACTAACATGGTATCAGAGCTAACCTGAGAAGAAGACACTATGCAGCTGCGGAAGCTAGGGATTCTTAATTTTTGGGTCTCTTTCCACAGATCATCAAGGTCAAGAGGGTAGGATAACTCTCCTAAGGAAGGCGCATCTTTCTGTCGAAAAAAAAATTGATTCCGAGCATTTTCATTTTTTGGCCTGTCACTGCTACGAGAAATTAGGGCTTTTGACAGAAGTGGAATTTTGGGGTGTTCTCAGCACAAGATTGTTCTCCTCATCAAAATAGAAATTTAAAGACCAAGATTGAAGTTTTTGGTTGGGTAGAACCCCGGGATACATTAAAACCTAGTTTGACTTTTGAACCAGAAAAACAGAAAACCGAAAAGGACCAGAAACTACAGATCCAAAATTCGCAAGTCACTTTTAAAGGGTCAATTTTTTAATTTTCAGAAACCAAGTGCACCAGCATACTCACCTCATCAAGGAGAATCTTTCTGTGAAAGCAGAATTCAATTCCAAGAATTTTCATTTTTCGGCCCGTCACTACTGGCAAAGGAAAACTAGGGCATCAGATATTTTGGGTTTTTCTTCACTGATTTATGGAAGTGATTACATTGGACAACTCCTTGAGGAGGAACATCTATCTGTCCAACCAGAAGTTCCAAATTTCAACTTTGGAAAATTAGGGTTTCTCTGACAAACCCTAGGCCAGCCATCTCCAGATCCAATTTCAGCAAATCATGTGGTAAGACCTAAATCCTTTCTATTTCCATTTGAGTTTCTCATTAAAGATGTCTCATCACACCAAGCTTGAGGATAAGCTTAAAGGGGTTGATAACTTTCGAGCATGGAAGTATAGGATTGGGCTTGTCCTAGAAGAGAATGAATTGGACACCTATGTGAATGAAGAGGTTCCAGTTCCAGAGGGAGATGAGGCTAAAGCCTTACACAAGAAGAACCTGGTTAAGGCTAAGAGAATCATTGCAGATTCTATCAAGGACCATCTCATACCACATGTGTCATCTCTGAAGACACCTAAAGAGATGTTTGATTCCTTGACCACCTTATTTGAAGGGAGGAATATAAATAGGAAGATGACATTGAGGAACCAGTTGAAGAATGTCAAGATACAAAATGCAGAGACCATGCAATCCTACTTTACAAGGGTCTCACAGATAAAATAACAACTTGAAGTTGTGGGAGAAGATATAGAGAATGGAGAAATAGTAATGACCACCTTGAATGGTCTTCCTAGGTCATGGGATTCCTTCAGTCAAGGAATCTATGGAAAAATAAAGTTGATCACCTTCAGTAGCCCATGGGAGGAGTGCTCACAGGAAGAAGCTCAGATTGTAGCTCGAGAAGAAAAGATGTTTAATGAAGACTAGGCTCTCATAGCACACACCAAGAAGAACAACAACAAGAGGGAGCATCCTCATCACAAGAAGGGTAAACACCACCACTAGAATCAGAGGGAGAACCTTGGAGGATCCAGGAGAGATATTTCTCACATTCGATGTTATACTTGTGATGAGAAGGGGCACTATTCTAGATATTGTCCCCGGAACAAAAGCAGTTCCCACAAGAAGAACAACAACAAGAAAAGACCTCATGCTCACATTGGAGAGGATGATGAAACTCCAAGGAAAAGAACCAAAGAAAGCAGTGAAGATTCTTCAAGTGAGGAAGAATATGTACTATAATGAAGGTAACCAGCTACAAGGGTTTATTTAGAAGGTTCGACCTCATAAGGTGAAGCTAGAGATGACTTTCAGTATTACATGAAAGGAGTAGAAGAAGCTACTGCAGAGTTGGACTCCGGAAAACAAATAAAGATCAATAATCTATGGAAGAACCTCTTATCCATTTTCAGCATTGGTTAAGGTGCACACCATCAGAGACTCCAATAGTTCCTGTAAGGAAGCAAAGATCAAGAGGGAGCACACTCCAGTAGTTCCTTCAAGGAATCAAAGATTGAGAGGGAGTCCACCCAACAACCAAACAAAGATAAGTATTTGAATTGTCATTTCTTGTATATATGATTACTTAAATGATGTTGTTCAGTCATGTACATACTTATGTTCCTAGATTTAGGATGTATATTATGCATGTTAGAAAAGTTGCATTAATGAAAAAGACACTACTAATATGCAAGTAATGGGTAAGTGGCCTATGGTACTGTACAACACTCCATTGCTACTTATCTAGATTGAAACCTCTTTGCTGACATGTTGGAGTAGTGCACACTCTTAACAATGTTTTGGCAGCGATAGAAGGCATCTAGAAAGTTACGGGATATGGATAAATGTTGTATTGAAGCATTGGCTAAGATAATTGCATGACTATATGACCTATGTATTTATGCGTAAGAATTTGTTCTAAAAACTATGAAATATTTCTAATCATGCAATTGAACTTGACTTGTAGGAAAGATCGTATACCATCACCTACAAGAGAGACTTGTTTCGAAGAACAAGCAACGAAGAATCAACGTACATCCGAAAACGACGTATTGAATATATTAAAGAACCTAAAGTTCCTAGGATCATAAATACAGTAATGGAAGAAGCAATTCCAGAAGAATATGAAGAACGCGAGATGGAAGACCCACAAGAACCTGTAGATCCACCACGTGAGAAGAATTCTCACAAAAGGAAACCAGCATGGGTACGAGAGGAAATTCAGGATGCAGGGAGATATGGAGCTCCAGAAGGAATGCATAGAGAAAGCAAGAGATTGAGGCCATTCTCTAGTTATGTAGCTCTGTTGTGTGACATCATTGACAAAGAACCTTCCAACTACGAGGAAGCAACTGAGAAGAAATAATGGAAGGATGGAATGATCAAGGAGTACTAGTCGATCATGAAGAATGATGTCTGGGATGTGTAGGGAAGTCTATTGTGACTTCCAAGTGGATCTACAAGATCAAGCGTGTTGCAGATGGCAACATAGAGAAACACAAGGTGAGATTTGTGGCATGTGGATTCTCCTAGAAGGAAGGGATAGACTATGAGGAGACATTTGCACCTGTAGCCAGATACACTTCCATCAGATCAGTACTTTCTTTGGTTGTAGTGTTGAAGTGGAAGGTACACCAGATGGATGTCAAGACATCATTCTTGAATCGTGTAGTAGAGGAGGAAGGGTATGTGGAGCAGCCACTCGGATTTGAGACACATGACAGGGAGACTCATGTGTGCAAACCGAGAAAGCCTTGTATGGTTTGAAACAGGCACCCAAGACATGGTACATCAGGATAGATAGCTTCCTGACTAGTTTGGGCTTTACCAAGAGTAAAGCGGATTCCAACCTTTACTACAAGGTTGAGGAAGGAAATCCAGTGATACTCCTACTATATGTATATGACCTATTTGTGACAGGTGAGGATGGGTTGATTACTAATACGAAGAGGAATCTTGCTTCCGAGTTCGAGATGAAGGACTTGGGTATGATGCAATTTTTTCTAGGCATGGAGGTGTGGTGGAGTGCGGATGGAATCTTACTTGGACAAGGGAAGTATGTAGTAGAGATCCTGAAGCGATTTGGGATGATGGACTGCAAGGCCATGGCCACACCTATGGCATCAAACCTGAAGCTTTTCAGTGATGCTTCATTAGATTCGGTTGATTGCAGGATGTATCGTTAGATGATTGGGTCCTTGATGTACCTAATGAATACGATACCAGATATTTTCTTTGTTGTGAACATATTTCCTGACGGATCCGAGACATGTTCACTTGATTGCTGCAAAGCATATTCTGAGGTACCTGAAGGGTACAGTTGATTATGGGCTCAAGTATGATGCGAATAAGAAGATTAACCTGGAGTGTTATGTTGATTCTGATTGGGTAGGCAGTGCCATTGATAGGAAGAACACTTCGGGGTGTTGCTTCAGTGTGGGATCAGGTGTGATCTCTTGGTTTAGCAGGAAGCAGTCCTATGTGGCACTGAGTACAGCCGAAGCAGAGTATGTCGCATCTTGTTCAGCTAGTTGTGAGGCAGTATGGCTGAGGAGGCTACTATCTGATTGGTTTGATCTCCAGTTGGACGCGACTTGTATACATTGCATCAACTAGAGTTGTGTGAAGTTGTTTGAGAACCCAGTGTTCCATGACAAGTCGAAGCACATTGAGATCAAGTACCACTATATCACGGATATGGTGCAGAGAGGAGTAGTGAAGCTCCAGTATGTTGCGACGGATGAGCAGATAGCCGATGTATTGACCAAGCCATTGGCTAGAGTGAAGTTTGAATACTTCAGAGAGAAGCTTGGTGTACTTCATATCGATGTTCCTTCCAAGGGGAAGTGCTGAGTCCGGAAGACACAGATGCACATGGGATTTTCTGACATGGTGGCAAGTTGGTCCTCCCATGGTCGTTGATGTAATTGCCAAGCTTTTTTGACATGGTGGTAGGTTGGTCCTCCCATGATCGTTGATGTAATTGTTGAATATTTTCCGAGATGGTGGTAGGTTGGTCCTCCCATGGTCATTGATGTAATTGCTGAGCCTTTCCCGAATGGTGGTAGGAAATTCCTCCCATGTCGGTTGATGTAAGTGTTGTATTATTTGCATCTGGGTTGTGCTCCATTGACGATGAGATGATATGAAGATGATGAGGTGACAGTAGGGTACACAGGTTTTGCAATGGCATATAATCAATCTTGGGATGCTCCTTCAAGTTTTGCAATAACATATAATCATTCCTGGGAGATCTTGTAGGTTTTGCAGTGGCATATATTCAGTCCTGGGATGGTCCTTCAGGTTTTGCAGAGGCATATAATTAGTCCTGGGAGATCTTGCACGTTTTGCAATGGCATATAATCAGTCTTGGGATTCTCCTTCAGGTTTTGCAGAGGCATATAATCAGTTTTGGGATATCTTGCAGGTTTTGCAGAGGCATATAATAAGTCCTTAGATGTACCTACTTGATGGCTTGCTTGCAGAGATGATGAAGACCTACATGGAGGCTAGGCCTACATCCAGCATGAAAAAGGGATGGCTTTGTAGAACTTCCTATGACAAGTAGATTGGATATTGATGGTCGAGATAGCAGCAACAGTGACGATTATGATCCAACTTTGATGATGATCTAGTGATGAAGACTTGTGTTGATGACTATGTCAAGAGAATACCTTCCTAGTTAAGAGGGAGTGTTAATGTAATTGTAACTTTGGAAGACATTCACTTGTATATTTTATATTGTATTTGTATTTTATTATTGTACCTTCGACGGAGATGTTTATTCCTCCGGTCGAGAGAGTCTTTATTGTGATTGAGTCATATAAATTCATCAAGATTAACCCTCCTTTGTATGTCGGGGCATTAGACCCCAAAGTTAAGTTATCTATGGGTTATTAGAATTTCCTAGAGAAGTCGGCCTAGTCAAGTACAACTAGGGGCCGACCTAGTTGGGTAAAAGTCAAGTGAAAGATAAAGTATAAATAGAGAGGGTTCCTCTCTCATTTGCATCGTTCAATCTCTCACTCATTCGCATCAGTGAGAGAGAGAGAGAGAGAGAGAAGTTCGCACAAGTGGAGGAGGAGGAAGCTGTTGGAGACCATCTCTTTGTTTTGGGGTTGTGTATTATTGCTCATTCTATCTCTGAGGAAGTTGCAGGGTTTTCTCCTTTATGGTTTCCCCGGTGAAATTCTTTGTGTCTCTTGTCTCTTGTACAGGAACACCTCTATGCCCGAGTACCATGACCATGTCGGTCTTGCGGAGATACCTCACACTTCTCATTCCAATGAACCATTTTGTGTGCAAATCAAGAAGGTCGTATCGAAATGATGAGACTCCAAGATAATCTTACTTCCCTCAGCATGACCCGTTCCAGTCCACCAACTAAGGAAGTAATTCCCTCCTTACCGGATACTATCGACACTATATCCCCTTTGGCTGGTGTCCTCACTTATAGTGATTCCTCATCTTCCAACGAAGACTTGGATCCCCTGCAAGCATTCCCAAGCAATTAAACACTTCTCAGGCCCCCTTATTAAATGTTGGATTATCCTCTAGTAATGGTACCACTAGCAATTCCCACATTTAACAACCCCAAACACAAAGAAGGATCCCTTCATCTTCGGTTACCCTTATTATTTGTGTCAACGCTTTATTTTCTTTTGCACAACCCCACGCAATAGCCATTTATGGGCTAAATTATGTCCCTGACACCCCAAGGACCCACTTTTCCTATAACTACCCCGACCCAAATAAAACGCATAGGGTAACATCATACCAGCAACTCGTGGCTCATTCAAAGGATGCTTGGATCTCCCATAATCACCACAAAAGTGCTCTATGAGGTCGTCAAGGAATAATACAAATTATTTCAAAATGTGAGCCCCACCCCTATTTACATTCATTTGACCTAAATTTCCAATTGACTATATAGACAAACCGTAGCTCCATTTCACAAACCGTTGGCATCACCTGTGAAAATCCTCACAGCAAATCTAAGAGATGATGTATCTCACAAGAGAATAATTATGATTAAGCAAGAAAATAGAAGAAGAGTGATACATGCAGTATAATGAGCAACAGAATAATATGGTACAGTAGAACTCAGATAGAAGCAATAATACTTCGGTCATACTAGATTATTAATCACAAATGGACATATAAATAATACAATGCATGAGGAATTCGAATGCCTAAGGTGGCAATTCGAATTAGCCTTCATGGAGTGATCAAAGGATCACTGGAGTGTCATCGGAGCAAAACTAGGTGTCCTCATGATCATCGGAGCGCAACTGGAAGTCTTCATCATCATCAGTGGAGTCATCAATGCTCAAGTAACTGTCAACCATCAGTCAAACTAACTCTGGTAGGTGTAACTCAGTGTAACTAAGTGTAACTCAGTGTAACTAAGTGTAACTGAGTGTAACTCAATGTAACTAAGTGTAACTCAATGTAACTAAGAGTAACTGAATGTAACTGAGTGTAACTGAGTGTAACTCAATGTAACTGAGTGTAACTGACTGTAACTGAATGTAACTGAGTGTAACTGAGTGTAACTCAATGTAACTGAGTGTAACTGACTGTAACTGACTGATGACTGGGATGCATGCAAAATGCATGCAAACCCTAGAATGCATGCAAACCCTAAAAGGTGCATGCATGACTGAAAATGTAAATGATCAAAATACTGGTGGGACTAGGATGGAGTATAGGAATATCCTAACATCACCGTGATCAATGCCTCAAGATGTTTAGCATGGAGCCAATCGTCCCCTATTTTGAAAAGTTTCATCTGAGACTTATTTTTTGTGGGCCCTTGAAAGGTGGACCATGTTTTGGTTTTATATTTCTACATTGTCAATACCTTGGTCACGTTCTTTACTATACCTGGGTATATGTGATGTATGTGTAGGATCATGATCGAGACATGCAGGAAACTCTTTTTTTTACATTATAAGAACAAGACTCCATCCCTCAGCAATGGTGACGGGATTCTAATTACCACAGGTATCATTTCGAAACTAGCATATAGGCAATGTTTTCCCTCTACTTATAATGCATTTACCAGTATTCCCACTAATAACCATATGGCACTCCTTCCCAGCCTTGATGTGCCATCAACATCATCACTGTGAATATCATGTTCCCCAAGGGTGTGCACACCATTTCCAACCTTGTCATAAATCAAAACCCATGATGTTGAACCCCCACAAGTCCGAGGACTCTGATACAGCTTGAAAAGATCACCCCTATTGCATCATATTATATTTGCACATTTACTCCCCCACTTCTTACGGTTTATGCCATCTGATTCCTCGGCATATGTTTCGATCAAGATTCACCATCGACCACTCATACCTACATGTGCATTCTACCCTCTGCAATTTTCCTTGTATCATCACCCCCGCGAAAAACACCAATGGCCCCCCCCACCCTCAAAAGTAACCAATTATATTTAGTTCTTCCCGCAGGAAAAATCAAAATGGCATTGATTCATGTGGCACCCATCTCCACATTTCCGAAACAACCACCAATTAATATTCAAAAGTATCCGCCAACTCACTCAAACCTGTTGGGACTCTTCCCATCATCAAATTGGTCCCTGGTAACACCCAAAATTTTGGGGACCCTACCCATGATTCTTTATGTACAAACAAGTTCCCCCATCCACATAACATCACGGGAACTCCCTATTATTTTTGGCAGCAACCCATGGTCTGCTTTGATCAATGTATTTGAGTCTCAATATCCCCAACATTATCCATTTTTTCGGTCACTCTTACTCTCAGTATTGTGTCTCCCTCAAAGCCCCTTCGTTTGCAGTTTGTCTCCCTACGTTTCACTTTGTATATTTTTGGAAGGAATGTTTCTGTCCACTCTCCCCATATTTACACCGATCAAAGGAAGTTATAAGCCCCACGCTTATCATCCAGTCTTGTGTCAGGTATTTCTGTCCAACAGTTGGTTATAGCATGATCTCAGTTCTTAAGATAATACCCTCATCTTTTCATGTACTTCAACTCTCGTCGACATCAAATCATTATATTCTAAGAATTGAGGAAGTTGCAATTGTAACTTGGGGTCTCTTTCGATCACCATAAGGGATCACCTCAAACTATGGATATTCATCAGTTCTCCCTAACATAGTGGTTTCCCCTATGCTTGATGTCAACACATCTATCGCATCAGGGGGGAACGTACTTTTGAAGGTAGCAGTGTTCACATTTGCAAACCATGGTAGCAGTCCATCTGGAATAGTGAAGTTTTCCCTCAGGTAACTTCACCACCTTTTTGGTCCCCCACCCCCGTGGGATTATCATAGTTGTCAGTAGTTCCACTTATTCAACACTCATCAGCAATCCCCAGTTCATTTACTCTCACATGGATCGAATCCTCCTTCCTCCATGTCCTATTAGTATCTTTGATTTGACCCCTTGGTCTTCTCTTGTTGTAATCTCATTAACAACTTTTCACGAGCATGGGTATACTCGTCTCATTTGTATAAAACACCATTCTTTATTACAGCTCCAACGGACGTCACCAACAATATTCCCCCATGGGAGGGCCCTATTGTCCACATATTCTTTGCTCTACATAACAAGAGAGAAACACAAGAAACAATGATGCATTATTGGCTCTATAGTACCTTCTAAATCTCATAAATGAGGGGGCATTTGTTAAGGCCTAAATTTCACACATATGCAACATTTCGTTGATTCTTGTAGTAAGGAATCATCAAAATAAATAATTTAGGTAACCAAAGGCATCCTCAACAAATCCAAATTGAAAAATGAGTCCAAAAGTTCCCAAGAACAGTCAAAAGAAGAGGTCGCGCGGCTAAACCATTGTTAACCCGCGCTATAGTGCAGGTTATCAGTTTAGTGCCCACACGATACTCGAGCGACTTTTCCTTCGATAACCGCATGAATATCAAAACAAAAGTACCACCTACTTCCCATGGGCACAATGAAGGCTCTTTAAATCCCCATCATCTCCAACAATCCGAATTTGTATCCTCACACACTTGGTGGCAATAAATACCCCCCTTGGTGTACCTTGGAACTAGCTCATGGAGTGCATGGGTTCACATTTGGATCTAGTTTTTTCTTGGCCACATCTTGGCCTATAAAAGGAGTCCTTTAACATGAATTTTGTAGAGAGAAAAGAAGAGAAAATTTATGTTGCTATATTTGTGTTGGAGCCTTCTCATATCCCACCTCTTCCTACCTTTGTAAGCATTCCAAGCTCCCTTGCCACCTTCCTCCAAGGGGCAAGAGTTTCTCTCCATTGTTCTATCACCCACTTAGCATATATTTTGGACAAGAAGGACCTCCCTAAGGGATATTGTTGACTTCCCTTGAATACCACACCTCCTAGGTTTTGTACAGCTTGACCATTAGGCAATACAAAGTGGATTTGCATACATTTGGTTGTTGGAGTTTGCATTCTCCCCCCATTTTCTTTGTTGTGTTTTGTTTAATTTTATTTTTTTTATTTGAATTCTAATAACAACCTCTTGTAGGACCATTTGGAGGACATTACTTACTCCAAAGGGGATCCAAGGATTGAGGCCTTGCTGCAACCTACAAGCCTTAGCCCCTTACCAAGTGGAGGGATGCAACCTTGTTCATTTTTTCCACAACAATGTTTGAAGAAAGGAGGAGGGATTTTTTGGTAGAAAGGAAAGAGGCTTCTAGATTAAAGAGTATAATAGTGGGGATGAAAATTCTAATTTTTTTTGCCAGCATTCAAACTTTAGGAAGGTCCTAAGAAACGACAAGTCATTACCTACAAACTATGAATATATTGTGATGCTAGGTGTGGAGAATTTTATGCAAATATGAAAGAAGGGCCACCATTGCAAATTATTCAAAATGTCATGATCATTTTTTTCCTGGATTTATAGGTGATGAAGATATTAATGTTTTAATGGAGGAAGTGTCCAAAGAAGAGTTATACTGAGTTATACATAGTTTCCAAAAGAATAAAATCTCTAGCCCTAATGGATGGGATGCAAAAAATTTATTGGGCTTGTATGATTTATTTGGGGAGTATCTACTAAGGGTAATAGACCAACTAGATCAAATAAATCAATCAACTTTTTGCTCAAGATATTTTCATCTTAATCTTTGAATTTATACATGGTTTGGAGTTGAGCTGGAGTTTAGGGTTTGGCGCAGCGTGCTTTTCCTGCTGCTGTCAGACGTCTCTGCAGTAGGGGCCACACTCCCTGCGGGTGCATGGATAGATGCCCCAGACCATGACGTCCGCGGGAGCGAAATCCACGGGTGATGGGAAGGAGACAAATCCTGGTGAAGCGGGAGATCGTGAGAAAGGATCGAAACAGTGGCTGGGGCCGGGGGGTTGCCTTCCCAAAACCCTTGCAATCCCAGCCATCCAAATCCTAGCAGAGAAAGACAGAGAGAAAGTGGAATAGTGGAAGGAGAAGGAGTGATCGGTATGTTTATTGGGATCTGGCCTAAGGAGAAAGATCTAGTTAGATGGATCAAGAGCTCTTGGAACCCAAAAGGTGAGTACGACTTACACCTGGGGGCAAAGGGTTTCTTCACTATAATATTTTTTAATGTAGAAGATCGAGACAGAATGCTAGAGGGGGTCCATATTTTTTCTTTTCTACTGGCTTATCTCTTAGACCTTGGAAAGAACGATTCAATCTGGAGACTGAGGAATTGAAGGTGGTCTCGGTTTGGATCCAACTCTACTCTCTTCCATGCGAATTTTGGGATCTGGAAATTTTGCAAGCCAATGGAAATTCCCTTGGAGAATTTGTAAAAGCGGTGGAACAGACAAAACAACAAAGGTATACAGCGTGTTCCCGGATCTGTGTTTACATGGATTTGTCTATGGACCTCCCAGAAGCCATCAGCCTGAATTGGGAAGATGAAGAATGGATCCAACTGATTGATTATGAACAACTCCCGTTTAGGTGTAGGTTGTGCCATGAATATGGTCATTTTGGTAGGAACTTCCCACGTGTTAGCCAGGTGAAACCTCCAACCCAATCTGATCAAGAAGGGAATAAGGATAAGGAAGGTTTTACTAAGGTCCGTAGTTGCAGAAAGAACAGAACTGGTGATAATCTGCGGAAAGGGAAGGAGAAGGTGGACAATGGTTCAACCAGCAAGAATCCTTTCCAGATCTTGGAGGAGGTAAATGATGATGGTGAGATCCGGAAGGAAGAAAAGGAAACCTCGGCTCCAGAAGAGGTGGAAGCAATGGATTCTCTAATCCAGGACACAACTCATGAAGACCTAACTGTCACCATGGAGGAAGTAGATTTGGGGGAACTAAACTTGGATGAGCTTGAAAAAGAGTGAAAAAAAGGGGAAGGGGTATGTTTCTAGAAGACAATTGGAGCTCCTCCAGGAAGCAATCATCAAGACCAAAGCTAGTCAGAAATTGGGCATTCGGGAAGATGCACAGTCGGGGAATAAACGCAAGTCACCAGCGGAGGACTTGAAGCGGGGAAGAAAATCAAACAAGCAATGGATAATAGAAATTGGAGTTAAGCTAATTAAGTCAGGGTAGTACCCGACAATTAGGGCTGCCTTTTCTGATGTTAATCGAGTTAATCAATGAAGATCATATCCTGGAATATCAGGGGACATAATCACCCTCGGAAAATAAAAGCTTTAGCTAGGAAAGTGAAGTAGGAGACTCCTGATGTCCTCTTCATGCAAGAAACCAAATGATCCTTTGCAACTCTGGAGAGGATAGGGAAAAGAATATGGAAAGGTTGTGAGGTTATGGAAATCAATGCCTGTGGTATGGCCGAGGGTTTAGCAACCCTTTGGCGACCCCGATCTATTTTGTTAACTAACTGGAGATCCAATAGGTTTTCCATGACCTGTGATTTCTCTATGACTGATTCTGCAGTATCTGGCACTTTGGTCAATATCTATGGCCCAAGTGCGGATCCTTCTAAGGAGTCCTTTCTCCACTTTCTCTCCTGGGTTTCTTCTCAGGATTCGGAGGGATCTTGGATTATGGGTGGGGATTTTAACCTGATCTCCTCCCTGGATGAGAAGAAAGGCGGAAGAAGGATGTTGGACAGATTTCAGGAAAAATTCCGTGATATTTAAGTCTTAGCCTGTTGATTGATGTTGAAACTGGAAATGGGTGCTACACGTGGAACAACAAGCGGGGTGGGACTCACTTGGTGGCATCCAGTCTTGATAGATTCCTATCCACGGAGGACATTGCTCGTGGGGCAGGCGAGATCAACACTAGTGTTCTCCCGGCGGCTAGATTTGATCATTGCCCAGTCTGCTTGAATTGGGATCTTTCGATCAACAACCTTTTCGGACCTTTTCGTTTTGAGCAATTTTGGTTGGACCACAAGGATTTCAAGAATCTGGTGGGAAAATGGTGGAAGGATCTGGTCCCCCCAACAAGATCTAGAATGTATCAATTCCAGCAGAAACTGAAGACTCTGAAATCTAGGATTCGTACTTGGAATAGGGAGGATTTTGGCAATATTTTTCAAGACAAAAAGAAGTTGATTGAAGATCTTGAACTCATCCAAAGGAAGGGCATGGAGGCTGGATGCGATGAGGAGTTAAGAGAGCAGGAACATATCCTGCTGGAGAATTCAGAACCCCGAGAAAGGCAAGAAGAGACTTACTGGAAGAAAAAATATCGTATTCAGTGGCTCCAAGAAGGAAAGAGAAACACAAAGTTTTTTCATAACTCTGTTATCCAAAACAAACACAGATACAAAATCCTCAAGATTCGTAAATCTAATGGGGATCAGGCGGACACCAGAGAAGAAATTGAAGAGGAACTTGTCCATCATTTCGAGACTATCCTAAAAGAAGATAGAGTTGATCGGAGTCATGAAATTACTAGGATCTCTAGCCTCATCCCCCGTCTTGTCACTCAAGAACAGAATGAGATGTTGAGTAAACTTGTATCAATGCAGGAGGTGGAGGATGCCATGAACCATATGTCGTTAGGGAATGCTCCAGGGCCTGATGGTTTTACCTCAAACTTTTCCACTTCTTTTGGGATCTTATTAAATCGGAGGTTCACCAGATTGTGGAAGAATCGAGATGTAGTGGGTCGTGTTGAAAGCCTTCAATGCTACCTTCTTATCTCTCATCCCAAAGGAGGAAGGTGTTGATTCTCTTGGTAAGTTCAGACCGATTGCATTGTGCAATGTGATTTACAAAATTATCTCCAAAGTTATTGCCAATTGGCTCAAACCCCTTCTCCCCACCTTGATCAGTCCCGAGCAGTCAGGCTTTGAGGAAGGCAGACAAATTGTAGATGGTACCATCTTGGTTCAAGAAACCATGCACTCTGTCAAGGTTACCAAGAAACTGGGTATGCTTGTCAAATTAGATATAGCCAAGGCCTATGATAAAATCAACTGGCAATATATGCGATGCATCCTAGAGGCTTTTGGTTTCAACAGGGGGTGGATTGCCTGGATTATGAATCTAGTCTCTTCCCCATTTTTCTCCATCTCCTTAATGGATCTCCTACTAGGCTTCTGTAGGCATCTTGGGGTATCAGGAAAGGGGACCCCCTCTCTCCTTTTCTCTTCATCCCAATGGCAGAAGGTCTTAGTAAACTGTTGCAGTCTGAAGCTGGAGGTGGTGGTCTTCGTGGGATTCAACTCCATGAAGGTATGGATAAACAAGTGCATCAACAATTTGTGGACGACACCATGTTAATGGGGCACCCTTCAGTCCAAGAGGCCAGGGCCTTCAAAAAGTGTCTTTTGCTCTTTGCGAAGGCCTCTGGGATGGAAGTAAATCCAGGCAAATCTCAGGTGTATTTATTCAATACCCTGGCTCCGACTCAATGCAATATTATAAGAATTCTTGGTTTCATTCGTGGAACCTTCCCCACCAAATATCTTGGAGTTCTGTTGGCTGAAGGAATAGTTCATAAGGTCTCATGGCAGGAACTGTTAGACAGAATGAAAAGAAAACTTGCTAGCTAGACTCTTCATCCTCTTAACCTTCCCAGTCGATTGATCTTGGTAAAAACCATCCTCCAAGCTACGCCACTCTATTTGTTCTTGATACTCTCGGCCCCCAAGTCTATTCTTAAGGAAATTCAGAGCATTCAAAGGTCTTTCCTGTGGGGTTGTAGCAAAGATAAGGCAAAACTTGCGCTGGTTGGATGGGCTAACCTCTATAAACCAAAGATAAAGGGAGGCCTTGGCTTGAGAGACCCTGAGATTTTGAGTGAAATTTATGGAGCCAAAATATGGTGGAGATGGTGCAATCACAGAACTGAACCTTGGGCAAGGCTGTGGCATATCAAGTATGCTAGGGATAGAGATTTGGGACATTTAATCAGATATAACGATGAAAAGCAGGGATCTCACATTTGGCTAAAAGCTTACTCTAGTAGAGAACTTATACATGACCATTGCTTTTGGGAAATTCATAATGGAGAGTTATCCAATTTCTGGGATGATTCTTGGAACTAGCTCCCCAAGCTCGGGGATGATCCCAAGTAGTCCATCAGGGATCGTGGAATAGCTACTGTAAAAACAAAGGTTAGTCATTATTGGGACCACAATTCCCAGGAAGGACACAAGACCTGGCTTCAAGCAGAGAGTTGGGATGGAACTACCTCGGTTGATAATCTATGATCTATCCTCTTTTGATTTTTTGTTGCAGGAACATTTCATCAAGACAAATACTGCCTTTGATAAACTTAGGTGGGGGTCCTCCCAGAAAGGCACATTCAGTATTAAAGAAGCATACAAAATCCGCCTTCATAATGAGGAGGAAGTGGAGAAAATATGGAGGAAAATTTGGGGAATGAATATTTGGCCCAAAATTTCTATTTTTTGCTGGTTAGTTGTGTGGAAAAGGATTTTGACTAGCAAAAATTTGAGGAAGCGTCGGATTCATGGGCCTTCCAGCTGCCCCCTATGTTTAAACTTGGAGAAAACTGTTGATCATCTTCTTGATTCCTGTTCGTTTTCATCATCGCTTTGGGATAAGGGGGAAACTATTTTTAGGAGAAGTCATCGGGTCGGAGGACATCCTGATCAAACTCTCAAGTCATGGGATCTAAAATCCTTTTCGAATCCCATCATTGGCACTCTTTGGCTGCTTTTCCCGGGTTTGGTGATCTGGACAATCTGGAAAGAGAGGAATGAACGCATCTTTAGGGATAAATCTAATAGGGAGGAGGTTGTGTGGATGAAGCTGGTCAAGAATATGACATAAACAATCAGAAGTCAGCAATGGACTAACAAGAATAAAGACCTATCCCTGAGGGATCTTCGCATTGTGGCCAGTTGGGGTTTAAGCTAGTCGGATCTTAATGGGATTAGACGAAGAGTGGTTGTTTGTAGACCGACTATTCTGGTTCTATGGTCTCTCCCCCTTCCCCCTGTTTTCAAGATCAATTTTGAAGGTGCATCTCGGGGAAATACTATCTTTGCAGGTTTCGGTGGGATTTGCAGGAATAGTTCAGGAATCATATTGAAGGTCTTCTTTGGTTCTATTGGCCACGATTCCAACAATTTTGCTGAGCTTGAAGGCCTTATCCAGGGACTCAATTGATCCTCTCGGAAGCATGGTTTCCCGTGATCCTGGAAGGGGACTCTCTGATTCTTGTCCACATGGTTAGGAAAATTCTTCACGGCCAATCCCCGGAAAAAGTGTCATCTAGATGGCGTCTCCTAGCCCGTCTAGAGTACATGAGGGAGCTTCTTGCCAATCAGACGGCTATATCCTTTTCCCATGTCAAAAGAGGCCAATAAAGTGGTGGATTTCCTTGCGAATCATGGCATCAAGGCTAGAAATGCCTTATCGACTGGCACCATGGATAATTTTCATCACGCCGATTGGATCAGGACTTGTTGCCACCTAGCCGAAGCTAATCTAGCGGACTGTCATCAGATGATTGCACAGGTGTCACGTTTCAGGCCAATGACAGTAGGCGGATGGGGGAAGTAATGAGGGAGCCTCGTGTTCTGGATCATTCCTGATCTGAATGACACTTGTCGTACCATTAGTTACTATGATTGACATGTTCAGGCTTAACCTTAAGCGTAGCAGAATTGTTGAAAGGGCCAGGGGAAGATCTCGATGTACCCTAACTTGCTCATTCCTCGTTACTTTTTGTGGGTTCTTAAACTTGTTGAGGGATTTCCCGTACTCAGTGACGGAGGTCCATCAACTTGCAGTTTTCTCTATGATGACATTTCAGGTTTCAAATATGCCTGGTTTTTCTCGCAGTCTCATTGTTTTCTCTAATGCTCCGCCTGCTTGCTGGTTTGGTGATAGTGTTAAGAGCATTGTCGAGCGTGAGCGCTGGTGGTTTTTTTGGGTCAGACTACCTGAACTTATGGAGGATTTCATAATGTACCCTAAGCGTCGGTATATTTCCATGAAGCCAAAGGGCCCTGGGGATGGTGGGCATCTTGCTGGAGGAGAATCGTCTCCGCAGGGCAGCGTTCAAGTGGGCCATGTGACTCGCGCCTCATCTAAGTCTTGCCTTTACGATTCCTCTTCTCTCTTCTGCGGATGTATTCCCCCATTTGTCAGGGAAGAAACAGAGGGAGTTGAGAAGGAACCATGGGATATTGTCCAGAGCCTTCCAATTGAGGAAGTTCGCAGCAAAATTGAAGACTGGTTGGCAGACCCTGGTACCACAGCCAGTCGTGCTTCTATCTACTAGCAAACCCTCATGACCTACTAGGTTACCAATAATTTGATGGCGCATGACCTGATGGATTCTTTCAACAAGAACAGAGGTGACAAAGAATCGGTTAGGTCCTGGAAGGCCCATAATTTGGATAGTCGGGTGATGCATTCGAAAATTGATGCCATTTCCAAGAAAATTGGCATTACCTTTGTCATTCAGGGGAAGGGCGACAGGGAGCTTGGAGGCAACGTTTGTGGTGGCACCAAGAGTCCTCCTAAGAGTGCAGGGAACGCGGACAAAGATCAGAATCAGCCAACCAGACCACATCAGATCCTGGATACCGCTGGTAGGAGTCCTCCCACTGTCACAATTGATTAGGCTATGTGTTTTGGGGTATCTTTTTGGGTTTTCAGCACTTTGTTTTTGTTTCTCATATTCGCCAGATGGTAATTCTGTATGGTCTAGCTAATAAGGGATTTGAACATCATTGTCCATGTCTATGTCAAATTCCTGTTTGGCGGGTTCTCTACCGGGAATATCTCAGATTCTGCTTGATAAGTTTGGTCGGTGTATGATCCTAATTTTAGGGGGCATATGGTCTAAATGCGGATGTATAAGCCATAAAAGCATTAAATGGAGAGGCCACCCTCTCATATCCATGGTATTTGGTAGCACATGGTTTTGGCCCATGGTATGGCCTCAAGACACATTGTAATAATGCTATATAAAGGCCTAGAAAGCCTTCTCATAATAAAAAGTTACTCATTTGGTTTCTATCCTACATTTCTCTTATTTTATTGAGTTATTATTGGGGTATTGATTCTGAGTGTCTTTCTTAGTATAGTTTGAGAGGTGAGGCTCAAAGAACCCTCTTTGAGCCTCACCCCTCCATGTGGCATATTTATTCTATGTTTGTCCATCTATGTTATTCATAGCCCAGATCTCACTACTTTGTCTTTCTCACAGCTGGTTCATTGTTCGCTTTAGTTTTGAAGCTATCTCTTCTCCTCCTCTCTCGGCATTCAAGTCTTCCGGGTCTCAACCCCCAAGATCCAGATTAGTGGTATCAGAGCGGGTACGCTCTCCATCGGGACAATATTTTGAAGCATGATGCGGGTTCAACGGAGGTTCCACAACCTCTACAACAACCCATGCTTCTCTACAAACCCTTGCAATCTCTATACTCAACACTCTCACATTCAACAAACTTTGAACAGGTTACATGGACTGCACAGGTTGTTTCAAAGGCTCTACTACAACTCATCAAAAAGGTATTTTCGTCATCTCAAATGGGTATTTCACAGAATTTCATTTCTTTTCCCGGTTTGTGAGATATGCTTGCTTGAAGTAGCACATGTTTGTGCATAATACAGTCGTACGTACAACAACTTTAAACAAGTGATACAGACTCCACAGAACTTCTCATAGGCTCTACCATAGCTCATCGTAAATCTCTTTCCGTCGCCTAAAATGGGTATTTCACAGAATTTCATTTAGTTTTCTGGTTTGTGAGATATGCTTGTTTGAAGTAGTACATGTTGGTACACAATTCGGTCGGACGTACAACAACTTTAAACAAGTGCTATAGGCTCCAAAAAATGTCTCAGAGGCTCTACCATAGCTCATTGGAAAGATCTTTCTGTCAGCTAAATTGATTATTTCATGGTTTTCCATTTGGATTTCTAGTTTGAGAGATAACATTGATTGAAACAACATATGTCTGTAAAATAGTGTGCGCGCATCACTTAAACTTCAACAAACATTTTCTCAATATCCAGGACACCCCAGAGCAAGTATGTTATATGGATGGAAATGTCTCTTCAATATCTCAAATGGGTCTTCAATGGAATTCAATTTCATACATGCATCAGAAGTTATGAATGGATTTGCAGCAAGACATCAACTGCACCAAAGATCATGAATTTTCAATTTTTTTAAAATCTTAATATAATCATGGTTATGGTTAACCACACAAACCCTATGGTTCTGGGTCAGCCAGACAAAACCCATGGTTATGGGGGAAACCACACAAAACCCACATTTATATATTGTAATCACGGTTATGGGTCAACCACACAAAACCCATGGTTATGGGTTAACCACACAAAACCCATAGTTATATATTGTAATCATGGTTGTGGGTCAACCATACAAAACCCACGGTTATGGGTTAACCACACAAAACCCTTCCTTCAGTGGAAACAAGATTGTCATTGCCACCATGGTTATGGGTCATCCACATAAAACCCATGGTTATGGGTCAACCACACAAAACCCATGGTTCTGAGTCAACCACACAAAACTCTTCTCTTCAATGGAATCAAGCTTGCCATTTCCATCATGGTTATGGGTGATCCTTTCAAAATCCACGGTTATGGGTCAACCTCGTAAAACCCACGGTTATGGGTCAACCACACAAAACCCTTCTCTTCATTGGTAACTAGTACATTGTAATCATGGGTCTCTTTTTAGCATGAAATGATGGGGACCATCATTTTCTAAGGGGGGAGGAATGATCCGAATTTTAGGGGGCATATGGTCTAAATTTAGATGTATAAGCCATAAAAGCATTAAATGGAGAGGCCACCCTCTCATATCCATGGTATTTGGTAGCACGTGGTTTTGGCCCATGGTATGGCCTCAAGACACATTGTAATAATGCTATATAAAGGCCTAGCAAGCCTTCTCATAATAACAAGTTACTCATTTGGTTTCTATCCTACATTTCTCTTATTTTATTGAGGTATTATTGGGGTATTAGTTCTGAGTGTCTTTCTTAGTATAGTTGAGAGGTGAGGCTCAAAGAACCCTCTTTGAGCCTAACCCCTCCATGTGGCATATTTATTCTATGTTTGTCCATCTATGCTATTCATAGCCCATATCTCACTACTTTGTCTTTCTCACAGCTGGTTCATTATTCACTTCAGTTTTGAAGCTATCTCTCCTCCTCATCTCTCGGCATTCAAGTCTTCCGGGTCTTGTTTTCTATTGTTCATTGTGAAATTAATTAGATCTGAGTGACTTATTGGTAATTAGTTTCATAGGTGGGGCTCCTCTTTGAGCCTCACCTCCCAATCACTTCATATGTTTTTCTTCATGCTTATTCTCATGCAAGATTAGTGTTTTTCATGTGAATTTTATGACAAATTTGCATGCTTAATCTCCTCCTCTCTTGGCATTCAATCCTTCCGGTTCTTAGCTCCCAAGATCCGGATCAATGTATGGATTCTTGTTTGGTCAATCTCGGCTTGGAATGCCTATGTTTTTAAAAGAAACTGTGACAAGCTCTGTACTTTTTTTAAGTAGTAATATATAGCTTTTATTTACAAAAAAAATAATAGAGCAACTAGATCATTTGGAATGGAACAACAATAAATATTTATATTAAATCTATGATTTGTCATGCCATGTAACACTTATAGGAAACCAATTATGGAGAGGAGCCAATAGAATAGTTGATGAGATATGTCATGAAATATGGCTTTGAAAGAATGTTTGATATTTTATGGATCACTTCTTTCTATGGTACACTTTTTGATTTACATAATCATTTATACTATATTATAAATTTAGATATACTCATTACACTTTATTTCTATGTTTGTAGATGGAATATGAAAATGATGAACAAAATCAAGCCAATCCACAAAACATTCGGCCATATAACCTGTTGTCACCATATCTGTTCCATCAAAATTTTGGTCTTCTGTCACATTTGTACAAAATTTTACCCGTTTCTATCACCAAAGCTTTTATCCAGTCAAGTCTTCGCCAATTTCCTCCTAAAATTTTGTTTAATATGCCAGGTTGCTCTTTGGGTCAAATTCATCCTTTATTTTTACCATTATTCAAAATCAACTTATGACGCAATAATGATTATTATTATTTGAAGATAAGTCTTTTATATTATATTAACAGACTTACTTTTAAATAGTTATAATTGTTAATCCCTTGAAATTATGACAAACGCAAAGTCATATTATGTGACCTATCATTATACTATGCATATTCTCACTTCCTTTATCCATGAAGATGTATCACCAACATTGTCACGTGGATGTATTTTATGCTTCATTTTTGTTTAAAGGCATATCTGCCACGATTCAAAGCTTAAATTTTTATAGTTTTTAAATGCCAAATCTTTCAAACCAAAAGACAAGTTTTATCCAACTTCCTTTTTGTCACCTACTTGAACTATGTGTCTAGATACATATCTAGCATTCATCCATTGTTGAGTTGACCGAAGTCCCATTAAACCACCAAATGATGAGTGTGTCCATGTGTCAAAGAAAAATCCCAAAGGGAAATCTATGAACCCAAAGTGCACTCAAGTTTCATGGCAGGTGCCTAACGCAAGCTCAGGTAAGAGTCTACGTGTCATGGAAGAAGGCTTACAACGAACACCAAAGGAAGTGCGTGATTTCCAGTTCATTTGTTATGACCCAGTTTAAATGCTTAATTTTTCTCAACACTAAATGCTCTGTCTTCAGTACCGTGAATTCCATATATGTGCAATGTTATGTTATATTTTAAAAGAGCTCCTAGATGGCATCAAATAAGAATATAAGGTATGAAAACATCATTGATTGATGGTAATACAGTCATTGATCCATTTTTTTATTCAAAGTGTGCCTCTGACTTCAAGACAAAGTTTCTCATGTCAAAATGTCGAATGAAGCATGTAAATCCTTTTAGCTTTGATGATATTATTTTTTCTCTTTGGAAAATTTGCAGCAGCAGCAATAGAGGTGATGAGTTTCCCTCATTGATGTACTTGGGGCTATTGCCTGATCTTCCAAATACCAACGAAAGACATCAAGCAAGTGATCACACAACCAATGAAATGCAGATTATCTAAGTGCCTGAGTATGATAGTACTCACATCAGCGCCCAGGTGGATGAAGAGGGTAATCAAAGAGGAGTTTGTTTAAATGAAGTTGCAGGTAGTGTTTAACTTTTGAAAGGGCTTGAAGATCATTTTGAAACAAAGGATAGAGATAGCAGCATATAAGATTGTTTCTAATAGGTTGAGCATCAATATTACTACAGAGTTGCTTTCATTCTTCAGTTCTGCATACACAGTATATTCAGACTTGGAGAAAATGCCCAATTTTCTCATTTTCCAAATATAAAACTGGACATATCAAATGATTGGAAACTCTTCAAATATGCAAGGGAAATTTAGTGATTCAATGATTCGATGTTTGGCTCGACAAGGTTTTTGTGAACATATTTGTTATATTCCACACTCGTCAAGGCTAGTCAATAACCTGAGATCGAGCATGGATTGAACATTAGCAGATGGTTGACATTTTGCTACCAGTTGTGGAGTTCTCTGAAGATTGGTTTATATAAATCACAATTTATGGTCAAGAACTTATTCCTAATTTGAAGCATCGATTCAGCATTCTCAACAATCTGTTCCATATTGTTAGGCAACCAAATCTCAAATGGCAGGGGATTTTCAACATTCCAGATTTTTGGCAATTAGTTTTAGATTGTTTTTCTATTTTTAGATAGTTTCTGTTTATTCGAATTAGTGCTAGTTCATTCGATGTAATTATATAGATGGTTTTGTAATGAAGGATATAGAGGGAGATATTTCCAGCCGAGGGCTGAGACTGTATTGGCAGAGGCATGAATTACATTTCCTGGTTTGATATAGTTGTTTCTTGAAATGATTGTGATCTATGAGCCTATTTTGTTTTAATAATTAAAGTACATGTTACCATTATTCTGTCTGTCTATGGTCTTAACATTCCATGTCATGATTCTCTTGGTTAACATGCAACTATCTGTAATGGTTTGATTCAATGATTCAATGTTTGGCTCGACAAGTTTTTTGAGAACATATTTGTTATCTTACACACTTGTCAAGGCTAGTCAATAACATGAGATCAAGAATGGATTGAACATTAGCAGATGGTTGACATTTTACTGCTAGTTGTGGAGTTCTCTGAAGATTGGGTTATATAAATCACAATTTATGATTTGAAGCATCGATTCAACATTCTCAACAGTCTGTTCCATATTGCTAGGAAACCAAATCACAAATGGCAGGGGATTTTCAACATTCCATATTTTTGGCAATTAGTTTTAGATTGTTTTTCTATTTTTAGATAGTTTCTATTTATTCGAATTAGTGCTAGTTCATTTGATGTAATTATATAGATGGTTTTGTAATGAAGGAGATAGAGGGAGAGATTTCCAGCCGAGGGCTGAGACTGTATTGGTAGAGGCATGAATTACATTTCTTGGGTTGATATAGCTGTTTCTTGAAATGATTGTGATCTATGAGCCTATTTTGTTTTAGTAATTAAAGTACATGTTAACATTATTTTGTCTGTCTATGGTCTTAACATTCCATGTCATGATTCTCTTGGTTAACATGTAACTATCTGTAATGGTTTGAAAATAGAGTCTAAATCATATTTTTCACAAAGTCAATCTTCATAGCTATGTCTTATTAGTGTCCATTCTCTGTTGATACATTCCCTGCTGTCCAAATATTTAAAATTATCTTGATCTCTGTCCTGTTTACAACTATCCTTTATTTACTGTTAAGATTTCTCTAAGCTTGACCCTAGCAGTTAGGGTTCAACTTTAGTGATAACATAACCCAAGTACATTATCGCCTACAAGTGATGAAAAAATGAGGCATGCAAGCAACTCAAGCATTGACAACAATCTAAGTGAAGACTAATGTTTAATATAATTGAATGTTAATGGAAGTTGTATGTTTTGTAATGAATGTTTATGAAAATCAAGCATTTTGTTCAATGTACTAGACATATTGTTCTAATTGGGTGACAACAAGTTGCAAATAACTTTAACAATTACATATTTACATTTTGAATATTATGGACCTTTATGTTGTCCCATTTTCTATGATGAAGGCTATCTTATCCGTATATAATAAAATGGCCAGTTTCTAATTCTATTGCATTGTCTAATTTTGTAAACTTTTACATTACTGATTAAATATATGGATGATTAATATATGTCATTATATATGGATGGATATATATCAAAAGAACAAATGTGTAATCCGATGGTATAATACATTAATATAAACATTATACGAAAACACAATAATTAAAATTAAAATATCAATATTATTACAACAATTATTTGATTTTCTGTATATATATATTAGCACTGATGTTGTTATATATTACAAACGCACCGACATTCAATAATATCATACAATTTATGTTATAGTATAGTACACATAATAACATAGTCACCAGTGCATATTTGTGCATGATCGTTAAGGGTGTGCTATTATTCGCCATCAACACCAATGCTTTAACATAATAATAACCCACAATATGATTAATCATATTTAAATTGTATGCACCAATGCTATGATATGTAAAGAATGCATTGGTGCAATCATACATTTATAAGACACTCAGTAGTTATATAATGGAAAGCCCTAGTGCATCACATTTAAATTGTACACACCGGTGCTATGATAAAATGAAACAAACTGGTTTATAAAATGAAAGGAAAGGCACCAGTGATATGAATTATATTCATGCACCAGGGGGTTATATAAATGAAATTCACCAATGTATTGCAATTAAATGGTATCCACCAGTGCTTGTGTATGTCAAACACATCGGTGCATGTTTAAGTTAAACATGTTGGCACATCATTCCTATATTAACATGCACCATTAAAAATGATTTGCTACAACCTCCAGATGCCCATTTTTTTAAAGTTATTGTTGACATCCATTAAAAATATTTTCCAAAATATCTATTACCAATGGAAGAGGTTTTAGTAAAGGTTTTTATAATAATTTTTCCCAATCTTATAATACTAAAAACCTCCACCAAAAGGTGTTTTCCTTTTAGTGTGGCCAATCATTCCCTTTTCTTGGGAAATGATCTCTAAATGGTAATATGGTTTGAGGAAGGACTTGACTTAATGGATCTTGAATGAAACAATATTATTTTCACCAAATACTTTCTCGTAAAATAGGATGTGAATCCCTTGGTATTCAAGCCCTATGCTAAATCATTTGTAATTTAAATGACCATTCAAAAGCATTCAAAATATGAGAACATTTGCATCCTTTGACAACCCAAAGGGAATAAGAAATAGTGGATTTTTTTTATCTAGTTGGAAACATTGAGACAACCAATATACTCCACATGAAACACAAACCATTGAACATTATTTTACATCTAGAAATCAAACTCAAGTATAAAAACTATAAGTTATGGATTTCTCTTGTGATAGATAGATGGAGGAAGTAAATGGCTCATAAAATCAAAGAACAAAGAACCCATATCCAATCTTACACAGATGAATACATGAAAACAAAGAAATAAGTTTCCGATGCCACTTTTTTATTTACATCAAATAATTTTAAAGTTTTGCATAGGCTAGGGATGAAAAAACATTTTACAATATATAGTGGTTGTCTTAGGTAGCAAGAGGCATTGTAAACTTGCTTCAAGCGATAAATCACTCTAGCTCTTTAGAAATTTAGCTTCACTCAACCCCATCAATTTACTTGTATATGTTTCCTCTACACATAAGTACAAAAAAATGACTAAAAGAAATTTCTAAAATGCATACAAGACTGTGTAAATGAATCCTCCCTTCAAGGATTTGTAAATATTAATATGCTATATGATATCTCAATACATAAATTCCAACATTGCACATCTGATTTTCCTATTTCTAACTACAAAAAAATATGTGATGCATATGAAGAAGAACTTATATATGTTATTCCACTAAGCTAATTCTCAATTTTTTTCATTTTTCTTCTTTACCCAACCTCACACAAGCATACTTTAAATACATATTAGGAGACATATCATGAAGATCAAATTCCTTAATTCTTATTCTAGGGATTTCTTGATGGGCATCTGTATGTTGTTGTTGCCAATGAATTCAAATTTTGAAACCTAATTGTATTCTTTGTTGTTTTTCTTTCTAATCCAAAACCTTGATGTCGATCTTGAGCAATTCCATGGATTATTTCTCTAAAAGTTGTAGCATGTTATATAATAGTATTTGGAATACATTAAACTCATCCTATATTTCACATGCACAATCTTTGAATGCAGTACTATTATATTATATTTTTACATTGTTACAAATAATAGAAAAATATAACCAAAAGACTGTAAATTGTTATCCAAGAAATGACTAGCCAATTGGCCATCCATGATTATGCATATTTTTGTTTGATTTGGTGCTAAACAAAGGCATCATTTATTATATTGTAATCTAAGGTTTAAAATGCCATATAACTTTTTGATATCATTCATTTCATTCTTGTGATATATAAGATATGTTTTGTATATAGTTTGAGTGTATTTTGGTGTGCATAATTCAAAATTGATAGGATAATGACTAACTATGAAAATATCTTTTGATGCCTTTTCAAAGGGTTGATAACTTTCACAAGAAACTCCATTCTTATGAATGGATCTTGCTACTATTTTTTGAGTAGATGTAATCTTTCAATGTAGTTCTCACTTTTCTATGAAACTTAAAAGTTATGAAAATATTAGTAACCAAATGTGAGGATTGAGTTTCATGCCTTGAATATTTATGTATTGTTCTATAAATTGGAACCCAACTTAATAACCTAGAGGGCATGAATGGTTGTGTCATTTATGGTAGGGGAATTTGAGAAATATTATTTGATACTCATGTGGATATTCTAGAAAAACTTTAGAGAGTGAATTTTGTAGGATTTAATGACATCTTTAAGGTATCCAAGACATCCTTTAAGGTAGGAAGAACTCATGCAATCGAGATCGATTAATTTGGTGGAAGAAGGATTAGTTTTGACTTATAAGTTATGCTTACATTGCAAATAAACTTTTGACCTTTTAACTAGTAGCTTCTTGATGGATGAATTTGATGGAAGGGGAATTATGTAATTTCCCCTCCCTGAGGAATTCATGTTCATCCTTCTAATCCATTCAATCCATATGGGTTATGTCAGAAATTCAATAAATTGTAGGGATCAATTTGGGTTATGATTTTCTAGTTGAATTAAATTAGAACTTAGAGAGGTGATGTAGTTCATAAATTGTAAATATCTAATTATCAATTAATAGTGTGATTAGTTTGAAAATTATTAGGTGGCCCAGAAGGGTGCATAGGAGACCAAGTGGATCCTATGACTTGTATTCCACAAAGGAAATTGGAAGAAAGTAGTGAAAATCAAGAAATCAACTAAAAAGATTGAAGGCAGCAAAAAAGCAGGAAAGCAAAGAAAAGTAGAAAGAAACAGAAAAGCATGAAGGAAATGAAAAGTAGAAAGAAGAAGAAAAGAAAGAAAGCACTAGAAAAGAAAGAAAAGCAGTAGAAAATCAAGGAAAAGAAGGAGTTTCCAAAAGCAGGAAAAGCATATTAAAGCAGAAAGGAAAGAAAGCAAGGAAAAAGAAAGATAAAGCTGCAAGACCAAAATTAGTGAGTGAAGGTGCATTGGATGAGTCTAGTGGTGCACATACATTGTGTATTGAATCCAAATCAACTTATAAAATAAGGACAAGCACACCCACTCACATATTTTTCCAGTTGTATTCTTGCATTGAAGAGCTCAGAGCTTTTCAAGACTTGGGAGATGTGCCCATAGTCACTAGTACGGAGATGTGCCCCTTCTATTCACCACACTAGTTGGGGATTTAGATATACCATGAGGAGGATGGAATTCATTCGTTCTCACTAATGATAATTGTTGGTTCAATTCTCTTCCATACAGGAGAGATCATGTTCTGTCATTGTTGAATACACCCAGTAGACTTAGTGAGCTTTCCGCAATGTTTAGTAATTGTCTATGGTATGGAATGAAGTTAGTGATTTCATGGATATTTTTTTGTTTTACTTACAACCTAGTGATTTATATGGAATCTTCTGCAATTTAATGATATTAATTTGTTTCTTGTCGTGCAAATTTGTCTTTCTTTTTAATGGATTTAATTCCCTATGCTCGTTGTGTTGTCAAATCTAGCTAGTTTCCAGAATTAATGCAATTAATTGTCTTCCACATGCCCAAATTACATTCTGTGAGTTGTTGTATGTTTTTAAGACTTATATGAACCCATCCTCAGCCCTGTATTATAAATTCATGACCCTCTTGATTCATTTGGAAATGCTTGGAATTCAACTAGTAGAGATGTCACGAAACTAGTAATCTATTTTCTACCTTCCAAATTGTACCTAGTTGAACCTAATTGTTGATCTCAGTGTTGTTATAGCAGGTATGGGGGTATTTTTAGGAAAAACACTTCTATATATGCACCATAAGTCGTTGGGTTCCACATAATTCCTAGGGATATTTCCTTGAATCCTTTGGTTTATCCAAAGGAGTTTACTTGGGCATGATGCACCCAAGAAATGTGTTGTTGTCGAAGTTGGGTGTACTCTCAGGATCTTATAGGATATAATAAGGCTGTAACTAAAGTTAGTATTAGTTTTGGGAAGAGTAGGAAGAGTTGTTGCGTTTGAAGAGATTCTGAACAATCTAGCTAGTTTTTCCTTTGTAATTTTTGCCTAGTGTGCCTCTTTCTAAAAAGGTACATTACAATGGTATCAGAGCATGGTCCTATGAACCTACTCGTGATTATCATTGATTATTCCAAAGATAAATCCATGCCCTGAGAGGAAATTTCCAGAAGAGCCCCTTGTAGAAGAAGAAGAAATTGGTTCCACATAAGCAGAGATTCGAGGAGGAAAATCTACAAGTACAGGGGAGAGCGGTAAGAGTAGAGAAGAGAAGGAGGACATGTTTACTCAAAGCATGTTGAAGGTTATAGAAAAATTTACCCAAGTAAAAATAGAAACCATAGATATCTTGTCTAGACTTGTGGACAAGTGAGATGGTGATTATAGCAGCAGTGGCTCTCATTAGAATGACAAGAAAAAGTTCAAAGAACAAATATTCTGCAAGAATTGGCCACACAATCGGCCAAATGAATTCAAGGATTTTCCAAGGCCTACTATGCCCAAGTTCCTTGCACCTAGAATGGAGGAACCTGAAATGCAGTTTGAAGTAGTTGAACCCTTGGAGCTTCGACTTGAAGAATACATGGATTTGGGTGAATATTGCAAGAGACATTTGACCTTCAAGGAGAACTGTGACTACCAAGACAAAGTCAAATAAAGAGGAGGATACAAAATTCCCACCCATTCCACTCAAAATTTTGTGTTGCAGAGAAACACTGGTAAGCTATCCCTTCCCTATTTTGATGGATCCTCTAAATGCACTGCTAGCTCTTGGGCACATAAGCTTGATACTTACTTTCAATTGAATCCTATGGCTGAAAGGGATTCCATTAAAATGGCTACCTTGAATTTGGAAGGATATGCTAATGACTAGTGGTTTCATGGTATAAGAACCTTGGGACATGATACTGTAACCACATATGAGGATTTTACAAGAAGGTTGGTGAATAGATTTTACAGGAGAGATCCTGAAATTTCATTCATAGATCTTGCTCAATTAAAGCAGAATGGAGCTCCTGAGGCATACATTTCATATTTTCAAAAAATTGCATTCATGGTTACTGATATCTCTAAATATTGCTTGGTTCTTTTTTTTACAGAAGGACTAGATGAGCCACTTAAAGAACTTGTTAAAGCTCCTCAACCTACAACATTATAGGATGTCATGAATAAAACTAGGGATATTCAAGATGTTATTCCAAAAACTAGATTCTTAGCTAAGAACAATTTTCTTCCTAAGCTCAAGGATAAGAGATCTTTTCAAAAGGGTCCAATTGGAAATTTCAAGAAGGAAAATTTTGTCAAATGTTGAGATGAATTAAGGAGGAGAAAACTATGCTTCTCTTTCCAAGAATCATGTATTCTAGGCCACAAGTGTGCTAAGGGAAAGGCACATTACAATGAGGTCTTCTCAGAGAGCAAAGCTGAAAAGGAGCCAGTTGAAGTAAATTGTGATTATGAGTCTGCTGATGAATAAAATCACCACTAGCAACTGGCAAGATTGCAGTCCTTCTAGGAGTACCTCGCTTCCACACTCTTAGATTCAAGGGAATAGTTCAAGGACAAAGAGTTACAATTTTGGTAGATGGAGTTGCTACTCATAATTTCATTGATACAACCTTGGTGGAAAGAAGGAAGTTGCCTACTGAAACCTTTGAAGGTTTCACAATCATCATACCAAGTAATAAATCCATGGATTATACTAGATGAATTCCAAAGTTGCATGTAACCATAGGAGATTATACCTTAATAGATAGTTTTTATGTTGTGAATGTGGCCGACACACATTGGTGTTGGGACTGAAATGGTTGCACTCCATTAGGGAGCATTCCATGAATTATAAGGTGCCTCAAATTTGCATCAAATATTCTGATGGGAAGCAGATAATCTTGCAAGGCATCAACACCTATCCTAATCAAGTGGTGTCCTCATACAGTATGAGATCAATATTGAGGCATGGAGGCAATGGGTGGGCTTCTAAGTGCATCTTGACCCCTCACGGCATCACCATAGATGTTTCACAACACCCTGAAGACATCAAGAGGTTGATTCGAAGCATGAGAAGGTTTTTGGAGGCCTTCCTCATGGTAGGCCACTAGATAGAGGAGTATAGCATGTAATTGAATTGGAGGTGGGAACACAATCCATCATGAACTACCCCTATAATCACCCCAAGAATTTTAAGGATGAGATTGAGAAAGATATAAAGGAACTTCTTGAATTAGGACTCATCAGACCAAGTTTGAGTATTTTTGCATCTTTAGTGGTTTTAGTGAAGAAGAAAGACAAAATGCTAAGGATGTGCATAGATTACTAGGCCCTAAACAAGAATACCATTAAGATCCGGTACCCAATCCCAAGAATTGATGAGGTAATGGATGAGTTGCATGGGGCTAAGTTATTTTCCAAGATAAACCTTCGTTCTGGTTACCATCAAATCAGAATGAGAGAGGAAGTGTAAGGTGCCCAAACGAAAAGATAAAAAATTAGTGACACAAGAAGACAAAAGGATAAGCGTCAAAGCATTGTATTTCCCATTAACCAAATGTACATATATATACAATGAGAAATGCCCCTTGGGTTTCATATTCCCAACTGTACTCTTGGACTCTCGGGTGACTTTTAGTCTCCCTTTCACATTGATATTCCTCACATGGAGGATTAGACTCCAACAAATCCCCCCTTAATTCGAAGGGTGTATATGAGTCCAAGAAAAGAAGAGAGTTGACTAAGTGGAAGTGGATAGCTACCACCAGCTGAACATTTCCATCTTGAAAATTGTTTGCCAATTTAGCTAGAAGCTTGCACATGCTTCTGCTAAATGAAGATGCTCTCGATACCAGTGGTTTAAGGCTGACCACCAACTCTGGAGCTCAATCGAACATAGCTCTTCACAAGCTTGCTTGTTCCGACTCGCTTGCACTCGCTCGCTTGTTAATGATGGTATTCATTCCACCCTGTCAGAAACAATGTGAGGAGAGGAGAGTCTCATGGTGTCACAACTAGACACAAAACACATGAGTACTCTGTGTCATGTATATCTCTTATGTCTTCAGTATACATGCATATCAGATGGCATCTTTGAATCTAGTGGTTGTCCAAACTCACTATGGATCAAGCTCGCTTGATATGACTTACTTGAGAAGGCTGTGAGTGCTTGTTGTCAGAGGGACGAGGCTTCGAAACTTGAAGCCTAAAATCATGTTCCCCCCTGTGAGGTGCAAATTAAGAAGAAGTACACTAATATGATACAAGTTTCACTCTTGTAGGCTTCTTCAGCTTCACACACCGATCTGAAGAATGGTTGCGCTTCCCACAATGACGACAAGGATGAAGATCAAAACACTGATCTTTTACATGGCCAACTCTGTCACAATGTTGGCATCTGGAACTCTGAATAGAATGTAAATCTAACGTGATTTCACTATTTTCTGGAAGTTGATAGGAATCATCTTCAAACAAGGGATTATTCTGAACAAGCACTAGTTCAAAATGTTGATTCATGTGTTGTGCATCTTCCTCAATGGATTTCAAATTCTGCAACTGATTAATAATTGTTTGTAGTGTGTCTTTGCTTATTGTGATTGAGTCATCTGTAGCTGAATGTACTAGAGTATTCAAAAACTCTAATTTTTCTTTTGTATTAGACATAGTGAAAACAACTTGAGGCCTCCTTCTGCAGGTAGGACCAAATACAAGGACTCAATCAGACTATGGGCTTCTTGCAAATCCACCCTTTACAACATGTACACAAAACACAAGTGCAAGTACAACATGCAACATGCAAGTACCCACATACAACATGCAACATGCAATTCAACTTTACTTAAGTTTGGTATTGTACACAAAACACAAGTGCAAGTACCAAAACACATACTAGAACTTACAAACAAACACATTCTGCAAGTTACATTCATGAAGTTGAATGATGAATCTACTATAACTTAGCCTGATGTAGACTTTCTCTTATTTTGGAGCAGTTGTAGCAAACTTGCTTGGATTCTTCAAGCAGGCATACCAAACTGCTCTTGATGTTAGGAACCCATGTCAACCCTTCTCTTTACTTTGTTAGTATATTGTTGTTGGACGCATATGCTTTGTAAGTTGTCCCGTAGTATTATATGTTCCACAGTATTGATCCATAGTTTGTATTATACCATAGTATTATATGTTCCATGGTATTGATCCATAGTATTGGTGCATAGACTTACTATATAAGTACGTGTTGAGGCCAATGAATGCATCCAAGAGTTATTTTGTATTGAGCTTGCTCAAAGGAGGTTTCCCCCTCGATGTGGCTCGTGATCAATAAATCTCTTTTGTGTTCTGTTATTTCTAATATATCGTGCATTTTCATTAATTAATTGTTGGAGGTTCCTCTCATCTGGTATCAGAGCACTTTCTTGGGCTCGTTGGGTGGAATTTCTGTCAAATTTTTTTTTCTTGCATATGTATTTGTTCTTTTCAATTGTAGGTTCAGATCCAGTAATAATCCCTATCCGCTTAACTGTGGGAAGTACTTGGGCATAACCCTAAAACTCATTATGAGGAGTCCCATAGGAACCCCCAAAGTAGATAGCCCATTGAGAGGACCTGCCAGCGAAAAGGGAAACGACCCCTACCTGATTGACTAGTTACCACCCATGAGGTAAACCAAGAGCTGTCGTTTATGGCAAAGTGGTTATCAGTTTTACCTGAGCTATGAAGTGAGGTGTACTTCCCCAATGCGCAAGCCATTAGACAACATTGTTGGCCAAGTGAATCCACTGAACCTTTAGGAAGTCGTGCATACCTGGGGTCCATATCTATTTTCAGCTGATTACATTTGTCCAGAGTTGTTGTAGATCAATTCCAAGCCGTTTCATATCCATTCCGAAAGTTGTTTCAGATCCCCAAAAAAAACTGTAATTAAGTATAAAATTTTGTTTTTTCGCCATAAGTTCTTTGATTTAACTCTGTTTCCCTTGAAAATTCACTGACACCCCTGCAATCCCATTTTTCATATTTCATTCCTGAGGACCATATCCCAAATTCCACTTCCCGAAGCCAAAAATCTCACGTTTGTCTATTTTTAGGGTTTGCCATAACTTCTTTGATTTTCACCCAATCTGATTCTTTGTCCCTATTTGACAAATTTTCCCATTCTTTCACCCCCCTTCTGAAATCCCCATTTTATTCTTCCATTCCATAAAAAAAGTGTCCAAAACCTAGTGAAACCCCAATTACCCATCATAGTTTTCCCCAAATCCAAATTTTCCTTTACTAAAGAAGTTTTTGTTTTTGTTTTTCTACCCATTCACAAAAAAAAAAACTCTTGGTTATGGTTGTCACCCGTGTAGGAGAAAAAATCATGGAGGAAGAACTTGCAACCCTCAAAACTAAAATCTAAGATCTAGATAAAAAATTTCTCATCCTCCATCTTTAGCATTCATCCATGAACAATAAACGACAGCTAGAATCTTCTACAGACACTAGGTTCTCTTATTCTAGCAATTTTCATGGGCCGAAGCTTGATTTTCCTCACTTCAATGGTAATGATATGACTGGATGGATATACTGGGCATAACAATATTTCAGTCTCCATAATACTTTTGATGTCAACAAAGTTCCACTTGCTCCTTTCATTTGTAACATGAATCCCTTCAATCGTACCGTTGGTATATCAAGGCTCATGAAGAGCCAAAATGGATAGATTTTTGCCAACTCTTTTTGCAACGATTTGGTCATAGTGCTTTTGATGACTTCACAGGAGCACTCAGTAAACTTCGCCAAATTGGCACCGTGAGAGAGTATCAGACAAAATTTGAGAAATTGACCAATCATACAGAAGGATTTTTCTGATGAGTTCTACAGGAGTTGTTTTATCAATGGTCTCAAGGATGCAATCCGATCAGGGGTTAAATTGTTCTATCCCAACACAATGATGGAATTCCTAGGGTTGACCAAGTTGGAGGAGGACAAGATCACAACCCAACAACACTCTGAATCCACTTTTGTTCCATTCAGAAATATGGTTTCCCAATGACCTCCCATCACACCAGCTCCTCGACCCACTTCTATCAATCATTTGTCTGAAGCAGAGCTGCAGGAACATAGAGAAAAAGGGCTTTGTTATAATTGTGATGAGAAATTCACTCGGGGACATAGATGTGTTGAGAAAAAACTCTATCTCTTGAATGTGGATTCTCCACCTGCCTCTGAACTTGGTGAAGAAGCTCCAGATACAATAAATGATCAGGTCGACATTCAGCAGCCGCCTATTGACCCAACGTCTAAGGATGACCACCTAGATATATCTCTCCATGATTTAGCCGGAGTCACCACCCCACAAACAATGTGGGTCAGGGGTTACTTCAAGAAGCTCCCTCTTACAATACTCATTGATTCTGGTAACACTCATAACTTCATTGACCCTCGGATCGCCAAACAGGATGATTGTTTTGTCCATCCTTGCTCCAACTTTGAAGTCATGATTTCCAATGGGGGCAACTTGCCTTGCAAGGGGAAGTGTCGTAATGTGCGTATCTATATGGAATATTATAACCTGCACTCTGAAATGTTTCCCTTGGACTTAGGAAGATGTGATGTGGTTTTGGGCACTCAATGGTTACCCACACTTGGCCCCATCTTATGGGATTTTGCTGAACTTTGGATGCAGTTTTTAGTCAATGGGAAAAAACACACATTGAAGGGATTACAACCACGGTCTCTCTACATCATCATTTCACATCACATGAAAAATATCCTTAAGAAGAATTCACATGGTGTCATCGCTCAGCTCCATTCCATTCAGATGCACCCATCAACGGTCTCCACTACTCCTTTAGGTCTACAACAAATTTTGGATAGATATGCAGGTGTCTTTACTGAACCAGTGGGATTGCCACCTTCAAGATCCCTTTCCGGCAAGAATTTAGCCACCTCTACATTTGAGAAGGAAATGATGGCTATTTTGCATGCATTCCAGAAGTGGGGGCCATACCTATTAGGGAATTATTTTTGCATCAATACTGATCACCAAAGTCTGAAATATTTCCTGGAACAACGGGTCTCCTCCCCAACACTACAGAAATGGGTTAACAAACTCATGGGTTATGACTATGAGAAGGGTAAGGAAAATATGGTGGCGGATTCTCTTTCTCGCACATTTTATGACCAAGTTTCTCTTTCACATATTTCTATGCCTGTTCCAAATTGGTTGCAATCTGTTCAACGAGGCTATGTCAATGACTCCTCATTGTCTCAAATCATCCATCGGTTGTACCGCATTACTCTTGGGATGGTGCTTCTGTAAGATACAAAGGTCATCTGGTGCTTCCCCAGAGCAAAAATATTTAACAGGTCGTCTTCTATGAACTCCATGCTTCTCCATCGGCAGGGCACTCTAGGTTCCTCAAACCGTATGAGCGGGCACATCGTAACTTCTTTTGGCAGGGAATGATAATGACAATTCAACATATGGTGGCTGAATGTGATACTTGTCAGCTCAACAAGGGTGAAACGACACTCATTCCGGGATTTCTCGAACCCTTGCCCATCCCTACACAGATTTGGCCAGATATTTCTATGGATTTCATTTAAGGGCTCCCTAAATCTGGAGGGAACATAGCGGTTTTGGTTGTGGTCGATCTCCTCTCCAAATATAGTCATTTTTTTCCCCTCAACCATCCATATACATCCTCCTCAGTCGCACAAATTTTCCTAGACCAGATATTTCGTCTTCATCGAATCCCTTCTTCCATTGTCTCGGATTGCGATCCAACTTTCACTAGTCATTTTTGGACAAAACTATTTTTCCACAGTGGCACCAAACTGAATATGAGTTCAGGGTATCTCCCACAAACAGATGGTCGGCCTAAAATTATCAATAAATGTTTGGAAACTTATATTCTTTGATTCACCTCCGAACAACAACATCAGTGGAAAAAGTGTCTCCCTCTCGCTGAATGGTGGTACAATACCTCCTACCATGCTGCATCTAAAATGACTCCATATGAAGCAATCTATTGTTATGCACCGCCAATTATTCTTCCATACACCCCCAACAGTTCATCAGTTCAGGAAGTTGACACGGTTCTTCGAAACTACGATCAGATTCTTCGCATTTTGCAAGACAATCTTAACATGGCAAAAATTTGAATGAAACAACAAGCCGATCAACATCGTTCTGAGTGCACTTTTCAAGCAGGTGATATTCTTTTTCTTCATTTACATCCTTACAAGCAACCCTCCTTGAAAATCCAAGGGCGTCATAAGCTCGCTCCAAAGTTCTATGGGCCCTATAAGGATCTTCAGAAGATTGGGTCCGTTGCTTATAAATTGGAACTTCCTCCTTCTTTCGGCATTCATCTAGTATTTCATGTCTCTTTTCTATAGAAAGTTCTTGGCACCAACATCAGAGCATAGACTGTTTTACCAGAACTGGATAATGAAGAATCCATCCTTTTGGAGCCGGAGGCCATCCTCAATAGGCGCTCGTCAACTTCTCTCTCAATCTATCACAGAGGTATTAATTCAGTGGCACGGATTGCAACTAAAGGATACTACATGGGAACCACTCCTTCAAATTCAACATCAATTTCCACATCTAAAGATTTGAGGACAAAGCTTTTTCTAAGGGGGAGGGGATTTTAGGAACCCGTTTCAACCCTTCTCTTTACTTTGTTAGTATATTTTAGTTGGACGCATATGCTTTGTAAGTCATCCTGTAGTATTATATGTTCCATGGTATTGATCCATAGTATTGGCGCATAGAGTTATTATATAAGTGGGTCAGTGCAAGCTAATGAGGGCCACTTTTGGCGCGTTAGATGCAATAGAAAACTGAAAAATCAGGCATCCCTCAACTTACTTGGATTTTTTGAGATACTTATGCAAAATATCTTGCATTGAGTAAAAAAGATGAAATGTAGGAAATTGAATCATGTTTCCAAATATATAACTTTTATGTATTGAAAATTTGCATAGCTATGTCAAGTTTCATTTTTTCTAACAAACACTTTTTATTTTTCAGGAAAATGATAAGGTATATGTTTTTGTGGGTGCAGCCTTTGAGGGTTTAAATGATGGAATCAAGCTACAAAAATGGGCATTCATGTAGAGAACACATAGCACTTGTGCACCATTATTTTTTGAAAATTAAATTAGTAATTTTATAAAAAATTTATAATTGTCTAAGTGATCAAACCTCAAAAATAGTACCTCTTTTGTGGGTGCAGCCTTTGAAGGTCTTAAAGCAAAAATCTTGAAATGGGTTTTTCATAGAATGTGGAGGTTAGTGTCCTCTTATGCAGCATACAATTTTTTTTTGAAATGATCAAGAATTGAAAATTTTATGGAAGAAACACTAACAGTGTGTTTCATGAGTTAAGGAGGTAGGACACAAAAGAAATTGAAAGAAAATAGGAAAAAATAATATTTCGAAATAAAAGTTACATATTTGGAATCTGTGGAAAAAATGCTATTAGTGTCTAAGATTTTGTCAAAAATGACTGTGTGTAGCATACTATAACGAGTGGCTAAGCACAGGCTTCTCCAGAAACTGGAAGAAATACCCAATTAGCTTTGGTTTATCATTAACATAGCACAGGTTTGGAATTACTGAAGCAAACTCCAAAGCATACACATAGGATTATTGTTGACATGAGAGCAAGTGAGTTGGCTTGGTTTAGGCTCTACAAAACACGAGCGTGTTCTGTTTAAATTCAAAAATATTGCCGTGCTTTTAGAATTCAAGAATGTGCATGCGTTATATAACTACATAACGCGTGCGCGTTATATAATTGCATAATGTGTATGCGTTATGTAGTGCCAAAACGCGCCCGCGTTATGTAAATCATAAAATATATGTTTAATACTTGAGAGAGAGGGGGTTTGGAAGACTCAAGGGAATTTTTGGTTAATATTTGAGAAGGGTTGGGGAAGGGTCAAGGGAATCTATGGTTAATATTTAATAGGGGTGGGAAAGGGTCAAGGGCTTAGAAGGGCTTAGAAGGATGTTGGAAGCTTGAGTGAGAAGAGATGAAGGGAATGAGAACATGATGGGCTACAGGGGGTGAAGGGAAGTGGAGCTTGAGAGCACTATTAAAAGTAGAAGAGGTTCTGAAGAGGTATAGGGTTAGAAGTTGAAAGTGAGACTTAAGTGACAAGGGGGATGTGAGAGAGAAATAAAGAATACAAAGGGGGGGAGAGACATAGAGCAAGGGAGGGAGAGGGACAATGGGGAGGAATGGATTTAGAGGGAGTGAGAGATATATGGGGATAGAAAAAAATAAAGAGATGGGAAGGGAGGGACATAAAGTGTTGGTGGGATACATGCAGGGAGTGGTGGCGAGAGAGAGAGAGAGAGAGAGAGAGAGAGAGAGAGAGAGAGGAGGGGGAAGGGACATAAAGTGTGTGAGAGAGAGGGAGTGATGGAGAGATTGGTATAGGTTGAGGGAAAGATAACACGAGGGAGGGATAGAAGGTGAGAGAGAGAGAGGCGATGAGAGAGGGAGGGAGAGAAGGTAGGGTGAGGGATGGAGGGAGAAAGGTGGAGATATATATGGATGGAGGGGGAATGAGTTTGAGAATGGAAAGGGACATAATGTGTGTGTGTGTGTGTGTGAGAGAGAGAGAGAGAGAGAAAGAGAGATATTTATGGTTGCAGAGAGAGATACTAGAGGGAGGTGTGAGCGACAAAGAAAGTGGGAGATTGTGTGTGTGTGTGTGATAGGGAAAGAGGAATCAATGGGGTGGCAGGGACGAAGATGGTGTAAGGGAGAGAAAGAGACATAGAGGGAGGGAGGTAAAGGGAGTGAGGGACATATCCAGGGACAGATCTAGAGAAAGAGATAGGGATGGAGGGATACAAGGTGAGATAGAGAGGGCAGGGGGGGGATAAAGGCACATATGGTTAGTGATTAAGGGCGAACAAAGGGAGAGATTTCTATAGGAACTTGGATAATTGTGAATATATAGATAAGGTGGACACCCTCCTCGTCATCATCTTCATCACCATCATCACCACCACCATCATCATCATCATCATCAACATATTCATCATCATTGTCATATCTAGGTTCCTCATTAACATATCCATCATCATCATCTTCTTCATCCTAGTCATCTTAATCATCATCTTCATCACCATCACCATCATCATCAACATCTTCATCATCACCATCATCATCACCATAAACATCTTCATCATCATTTCCATCTCCCCCTTCCTCATCAACATCTCCATCATCATCATCATCATCTTCATCATCATCATCATCATCCTCATCATCATCATCTTCATCACCATCATCATCATCTTCATCACCATCACCATCATCATTAATGTCTTCATCATCATCACCACCATCATCATCATCAACAACATCTTCATCATCATTTTCATCTCTAGGTTCTCCATCAACATCATCATCGTCTTCATCATTATCATCTTCATCACTATCATCATCATCATCAACATCTTCATCATCATCACCATCATCATCATCATCATCATCATCTTCCTCATCAAATCAACATCTCCATCATCATCATTTGAACATCACCATCACCATCATCATCAACATCTTCATCATCATCACCATCACCATCAAAATCTTCATCGTCATCACCATCACCATCACCATCTTCATCATCATTGTCATCTCTAGGTTCCCTATCAACATCAACATCTCCATCATCATCATCTTCTTCATCATCATCATCTTCATCTTCATCACCATCATCATCATCATCAACATCTTCATCATCATCACCATCATCATCGTCATCTTCCTCATTAGATCAACATCTCCATCATGTCACCATCATCTTCTTCATCATTGTTGTCATCATATGAACATCACCATCACCATAATCATCAACATCTTCATCATCATCGTCATCATATGAACATCACCATCACGATCATCATCAACATCTTCATCATCATTGGCATCTCTAGGTTCCTCATCAACATCTCCATCATCATCATCTTCTTCATCATCATCATCTTCATCACCATCATCATCATCATCAACATATTCATCATCATCACCATCTTCATCATCTTCATGATCATCATATCAACATCTCCATCATCATCACCATCATCATCATCTTCAACATATTCATTGTCATCACCATAACCATCATCATCAACATCTCCATCATCATTGTCATCTCCATCATCAACATCTTCATCATCATCACCATCATCATCATCATCAGATCAACATCTCCATATCCATCGCCATCGCCATCTTCGTCATCATCAACATCATCATCATCTTCGTCGTCATTATCATCTTCGTCATCATCATCAGATCAACATCTTCATCATCATCACCATCATCATCATCATCTTCCTCATCATATCAACATCTCCATCATCATCATCATATTCCTCATCGTCATCATCATCATCTGAACATCACCATCACCATCATCATCACCATAATCATCATCATCACCATCACCATCATCATCATCATCATCACCATCACCATCACCATCACCATCGACATCTTCATCATCATTGTAAACTCTAGGTTCCTCATCAACATCTCCATCATCATCATCTTCTTCATCATCATCATCATCTTCATCATCATCATCAACATCTCCATCATCATCACCATCATCATCATCATCATCACCATCATCATCAAAATTATCGGCATCATCATCATCTCATCATCATCATCATCATCGTCTTCATCACCATCATTATCATCATCAACATCTTCATCATCATCACCATCATCTTCATCATCACCATATCAAAATCTCCATTATCATCATCTTCTTCATCATCATCATCAGCATCATCATCTTCATCACCATCACCATCATCTTCAACATCTTCATCGTCATCACCATAACCATCATCACCAACATCTCCATAATCATTGGTATCTCCATCATCAACATCTTCATCATCATCACCATCATCATCATCTTCATCATCATCATATCAACATCTCCATCTCCGTCATCATCATCATCTTCATCATCATCAACATCATCATCATCTTCGTCATTATCATCAGATCAACATCTTCATCATCATCACTATCATCATCATCATCAACATCTTCATCATCATCACCATCATCATCATCATCTTCTGTTGAGATATTGTAACTTCAAAGAATATTATATTTGTACTTTATTATTCCGGAGTTTATTCATTCCTCCGTGAAGATCTTATTGTATATCCGGAAATGTTAATTCCTCCGTCGGAATGCGGTAACTTGGGTTATTAGACTTCCCTAGTGGGGGTCGGCCCTGTATATGTTATGTGGGTCAAAGGGTTATTAGACCACTCTAGAGGGGTCGGCCCAGTTAGTTGTAGTGGGGTATTTAACCCATTGGTTAAATACGAGCCTACATGATTTGTGTAAAAGACAAGTCGGAGTAGTGTATAAATAGAGGAGGTGTATCCCTCATTTAACACACACTCACTCACTTGAGAGTGGCGCACTTGTGGAGGAGAGGTCTGCTATGGAGAAGGAGGAGCTTATGCTCAGGGTTACATCTTTGTATATTGCTGGTCATCTATATTGAGGAAGCTTTACTGGGTTTTCTACACCATGAGGGTTTCCCAGGATAAATTTGTGTCTCTTGTGTTTATGTTGTGCTTGTTGTTTCTTCAGTGATCCTGTATATGCTATTATTTTGAAATGGAATGCAATGCTGCTATTTTTTGTCTTATCATATTAAATCTTAACATGGTATCAGAGCTAACCTGAAGGAAGGCAATGTATGGCACTTACGACAATTGCTTCTCTTGTGACAATTTGAAGGTTAGGGTTTTATATAGCAAAAATCAATCATCTTGGAACTTTCGCTATAAATACATTTTGGCGAAGGTTCAGGATTTTAAACCTTTACAGGTTGTAGATAACATCTCTAGGTATCTTGTGTCCAAAGGGCACACTCAGATTCGTTGTACTTTGTAAGTTATGATCAGTACAACTTAGGGTTTCTGCCTCTTCCAGATCTTAGTCAAAAGAAGGTGACCTAGGAAAAAAGGTCATAACTTGGGATAGGAAGCTCCAAATGAAATTTCATAAAAAGTGACAGGTAGTACACAGACTGTACTATCTTAGGAAACTTTTTCCAAGGCCGAAGTTGAACCAGTGACACGTGGCACGCCGTACAAGTTCGCTCTCCTGTTTTATCCCATAAACAGGTCACGTTGCGACACTTGGCATAACTTGGGCTAGGAAGCTCCAAATGAAATTTCGTAAAAAATGACAGGTATTGCATAGACTTTACTATCTTAGGAAACGTTTTCAGAGGCCGAAGTTGAACCAGTGACACGTGGCACACCGTACAAGTTCACTCTTCTGTTTTATCCCATAAACAGGTCACGTTGCGACACTTGGCATAACTCTCTCTCAGAAACTCCAATTGAGGTCACACCTGTCAGGATGGAAAGATGACAGGTCAGGATACCACAGAAAACGTTTTCAGACCCTGTGGAGTGAAAATTCAGATTTACAGCAGAAACAATCAGGTACATATTTATGTCAAAACAGAATTATTTTTGGAGCACCTTCATTCATGGCTTCCGGAATTTAGGGTTTCGAAGAAAATTAGAATTTTTGGAATCGGAATCCACGGCTGAATGCTACTCAGGAAAATCAAAATTTAGAGACCAAGATCGAATTTTTTGGTTGGGTAGAATACCGGGCTTGATCAAACCCCAGTTCGGGATTTTGATCGGAAAGATGGAAAATTAGGGCTTCAGCAAAAGTTGGAATTTTTTAAGTCTGTAACCACGGCTGGAAGCTCCTCAGAAAAATAAGAGTTTAGAGCCTTGGATCGAACCTTTTGATTGGACAGAAGGGTGGGCTTCATCAAACCCTAGTTCGGGTTCCTATCCAGAAGATCCAGAAGTTTCGAAGGCAATTTTGAGGGGTCAAAGTTTGGAGATTTAAAAATTGAAGTATGCTAGCAAGACACATCCTTCCATCCATTCAGAAGTGTGAAAGTCAAAGATTGAATTTTTAGGGTTTCTCTAGCAAACTCTAATCAAGCTCCAGATCAAGTTTCAGGGGGATTTGAGGCTAAGGCCTTACATAAGAAGACTACAAGAAGTCTCGACGGGTATGACTTAAGGAGGTTCAGGTATGTCTTGAAATCTGATTCTTGATTAAGTTCATGATGTGTTTGTCTTCATATTATTTATTAGTACAATCTTGATTAATGTTAGAATTGTCTTATCACCCTAGTAACAGTATGAATGCATGTGAATGATCGAACACATTCATTGATTAGGGCTATATGATTGTACTAATGCATTATGGTGTTGTGTGAGGTTGATGTTGTCTGCTAACAAGATACAGGTACATCACAAAAGACAAATCAAGTTCCATGACAATGACAACATGAAAACAAAGACTCATCCATAATCTTTGTTCTACTTACGAGGTATGTATGACTTTGTTATATTATGCTTAACCTATGAGACATGCAGGTTCTAGCTCAGGATCTCTAAATCATTGAAGAGATTGTTTAGGTATGTTGTACATAACTAAGCAGGTATACTAATCCAGGTATGTTTTCTTATGTCAAGTTAGAATCTTACCTTGTGTTAGGATCCCTTATATAAGTATACTTGGTATGATTGGTTATGCTTATTCATAAAGTTACTAATCAAGGATTTATGCATATTATGTCTCTTGTCTTGATGATTTAATTAACCAGAAGAGTACTATGATCAAACAAGAATATGCATGAGTAAAAGAAGACTTCCTTGAAACCCTGAATACTAATGATCATGACTATACATATTCAAGATTATTTAGAATTAGAATGTTTTGAGAATATACTAATGAATGTATGTTTGTGTATGAGATCATGAGGATGACACTAGTGCACACTTGAGCATGCACAGTGGTACAGAATGAATACAAGTTCAAAAGACATATAGAAGATCAAGTGGGAGGCAACCACACAAACATAAAAGATAAGTATTTGAGTTGTTATTTGAAATAGTAAATGATATTGCTTGTATGCATATTTGTATTCCTAGAATATATCATGCTGAGTGTAAACATTCATAGAGCATTGAACAGTATACTACTAATATGCATATGATTGGTAAGTTGGACAAACATTCCATTGTTGCTTGTCTAGAATGAAACCTCTTTGCTGACATGCTGAGAGCTGTGCACACTCTCGATAGTATGTTCTCGTAGAGATGGAAGGCATCTAGATAGCCACTGTATGCATACAGGATATGGGAAAGTGTTGTGCCAAAGTATTGGTCAAAATAGTTGCATAACTATGTAAATGATATCTGTATGCATAATAGGTTATCATGTCAATATGATTTGATGATTATGAAGTATTACTAATCATGTACTTAATTTTGAATTGTAGGAAAGATCATGATGAATGATGAACACTGAACAAGCGATGGATGTTCAACAAAATATTTACAAATCAAACACACTATAGAAGGCTTGTGGCTAGAAGATTCTCTTAGAAAGAGGAAGAGAATCATGATGAGATGTTTGCTCCAAGTGGCTAGATAAGACCATTCTCTTAATGGTGTAATTAAAGAAGAAGTGTGAATCAGGTTCTGTATGGGTTCCCAAGATCGATAATCAATTGATGAGCTTAATGATCACCATGGGTGATGTGGATCTCAACCTTTGCTACAAGGTTGAATATTGTTTCTCTACACAGATGTTGATTGGGAAGAAATTGTATCAGACAGGAAGAGCACATCGAGAGGATGTTACTGTCTGGGATTGGCCACGATCTCATGGTTTAGAAGGAAGCAATCTAGTGTGGCTCTCAGCACAAGCGGAATATATGGCTGCTTGGTCTGCTAGTTGTGAAGCGGTATGGCTTTAGAATGGACCCAACTGTGATCCTATGTGACAAGCAGAGTTGTACCAAAATGGCAGGGAATCCAGTATTCCATGATAAGTCAAAGCACATAGAGATCTGACATTTCTATATACAAGATATGGTGCAGAAAAGAATTAAAGCTCGAAATTGTAGCAAGTTACCAATGTACTAACCAAACCTCTACCTCAAGTAAAGTTTTTCGAGACAAACTTTTCAGAAGGACCCTCCTTTAAAGGGGGAGCGATGTGATCACTTATGATGAGATTGCCCACATCGACAGTAAGGTTGATGATGTGGATACCTATATTGGTGATGCCGACAGAGAGGTTGGTGGATGGTCCTTAGACAGGGTCTAAGGTGACAAGGGGATTGGATCATCCCTGGACTTCAGTCCTAAAGAGAGCCGTAGACGTATGTATTCGAGAATGAAGTCCTTGGTGGACATGAGGGGATTGGATCATCCCTGGACTTCAGTCCTAAAGAGATCCATAGACGTATGTCTTCGAGAATGAAGTCCTTGGTAGACATGAGGGGATTGGATCATCCCTGGACTTCAGTCCTAAAGAAATCCATAGACGTATGTCTTCGAGAATGAAGTCCTTGGTGGACATGAGGGGATTGGATCATCCCTGGACTTCAGTCCTAAAGAGAGCCGTAGACATATGTCTTCAAGAATGAAGTCCTTGGTGGACATGAGGGGATTGGATCATCCCTGGACTTCAGTCCTAAAAGGAGCCGTAGACAGATGTCTTCGAGAATGAAGTCCTTCGTGGACATGTGAGGATTGAATCATCCTTGGATTTCAGTCCTAAGGTGAGCCGTAGACAAATGTCTCCGAGAAAGAAGAGGGATTGTATCATCCTTGAACACATGTTCTAAAGAGAGCCATAGACATGATGTCTCTGAAAATAAAGTCCTGAATGAACAGGTGGGGGATTGTATCGTCCCCGGACTCTGGTCCCAAAATTGAGCCGTAGACTGGGTCTCCGATAATGAAGTCCTGAATGAATAGGTAGAGGATTGTATCTTCCCCGGACTTAGGTCCCAGAATTGATCCGTAGGCTGATCTCTCCGAGAATTGAATATAGGACTGCATCGTCCCTGGACCTCGGTTCAAATGTACGTGAGGACTGCATCGTCCATGAACTGGGTTCAAAATGTACGTGAGAGGACTGCATCGTCCGTGAATTGGGTTCAAAATGTACGTGAGGATTGCATCGTCCATGAACTGGGTTTAAAATGTACGTGAGGACTGCATCGTCCATGAACTGGGTTCAAAATGTACGTGAGAGGACTGCATCATCCGTGAACTGGGTTCAAAATGTACGTGAGGACTGCATCGTTCATGAACTGGGTTCAAAATGTACGTGAGAGGACTGCTTCGTCCGTGAACTGGGTTCAAAATGTACGTGAGCACTGCATCGTCCATGAACTAGGTTCAAAATGTACGTGAGGACTGCATCGTCCATGAACTGGGTTCAAAATGTACGTGAGAGGACTGCATCATCCGTGAACTGGGTTCAAAATGTATGTGATGGGATTGCATCGTCCCTAGACATGAGACTTGTCTTAAAGTGAAAAGGATTGATCATCCTGAAACTTGATCTGGATTGTATCATCCATGGACCTATGTCCTAAAGAGAGCGAGATTGATCATCCTGTAATATGATCGTATGTGTTGCAGGGTATGCTGCTATGTTTTTATGATAGATGTATTAGTGAGAATACATGCTATTGATGATAGATGTATTAGTGAGAATACATGCTTTTGATGATAGATGTATTAGTGAGAATACATGCTTTTGATAATAGATGTATTAGTGAGAATACATGCTTTTGATGATAGATGTATTAAGTGAGAATACATGCTTTTGATGATAGATGTATTAGTGTGGATACTAATACAGATGATCCAGATGCTGTAGATCGAGATGATCCAGATGCTGTAGATCGTGATGATCCAGATGCTGTAGATAAAGATGATCCAGATGTTGTAGATCGAGATGATCCAGATGCTGTAGATCGTGATGATTCAGATGCTGTAGATCGAGATGATCCAGATGTTGTAGATCGAGATGATCCAGATGCTTTAGATCAAGATGATCCAGATGTTGTAGATCGAGATGGTCACGATGTTGATGATCGTATGATGACGATGCTGATGATCGTGAGGATCCATATGTTGATGTTGTTGTAGCTATTCGAGTACTGCAGAAGATAAAGACTCAGTACTGAATATGTTGATGTTCCAGTATTGAAGATGTTCCAGTAACTGCTTGAGTTACTAATGATGTTGAGAAAGCTTCCAATGATTTATAGATGTATCATGTATGATGTTGATGACTCCTTGCTCGTGCAGATGCTGTTATAATATCCTTCTCGTTAAGGGGGAGTGTTGAGATATTGTAACTTCAAAGAATATTATATTTGTACTTTATTATTCCGGAGTTGATTCATTCCTCCGTGAAGATCTTATTGTATATCCGGATATGTTTATTCCTCAGTCGGAATGTGGTAACTTGGGTTATTAGACTTTCCTAGTGGGGGTCGGCCCTGTATATGTTATGTGGGTCAAAGGGTTATTAGACCACTCTAGAGGGGTCGGCCCAGTCAGTTGTAGTGGGGTATTTAACCCATTGGTTAAATACGAGCCTACATGATTTGTGTAAAAGACAAGTCGGAGTAGTGTATAAATAGAGGAGGTGTATCCCTCATTTAACACACACTCACTCACTTGAGAGTGGTGCACTTGTGGAGGAGAGGTCTTCTATGGAGAAGGAGGAGCTTATGCTCAGGGTTACATCTTTGTATATTGCTAGTCATCTATATTGAGGAAGCTTTACTGGGTTTTCTACCCCATGAGGGTTTCCCAGGATAAATTTGTGTCTCTTGTGTTTATGTTGTGCTTGTTGTTTCTTCAGTGATCCTGTATATGCTATTATTGTGAAATGGAATGCAATGCTGCTATTTTCTGTCTTAGCTTATTAAATCTTAACATCTTCCTCATCAGATCAACATCTCCATCATCATCATCATCTTCCTCATCTCCATCATCACCATCTGAACATCACCATCACCATCATCATCACCATCATCACCATCACCATCACCATCAACATCTTCATCATCATTGTCATCTCTAGGTTCCTCATCAACATCTCCATCATCATCATCTTCTTCATCATCATATTCATCATCATCAACAACATCAACATCACCATCATCATCACCATCACCATCACCATCAACATCTTCATCATCATTGTCATCTTTAGGTTCCTCATCAACATTTCCATCATCATCATCTTCTTCATCATCATCATCTTCATCATCATCATCATCAACATCTCTATCATCATCACCATCATCATCACCATCATCACCATCATCATCAAAATTATCGTCATCATCATCATCTCATCATCATCATCATCATCGTCATCATCATCTCCATCGTCATCATCATCTTCTTCACCATCATCATCCTTATCATCTTCATCACCATCTCCATCACCATCTCCATCACCATCATCACCAACATATTCATCATCATCACCATCATCATCATCAACAACATCTTCATCACCATCAACATCTCCACCACCACCATCATCATCATCATCTTATATCCTCCTATTCATCATCATTGACAACTCCCCCTTCCCCATCAACATCTGCATCATCGTCATCTTCTTCATCACCATCATTGTCATCCTCATCACCCTCATCACCCTCATCATCATATTCAACATCTTCATCGTCATCGCCATCATCGCCATCAACATCATCATCTTTATCATCTTCATCTACACCATGATCATCTTCATTGTCATTAGGGAGGGATAATGACGAAGATAAAGAGAAGGTGGAGAGATTGAGAGTGGGGTGGTAGGGACATGGCTGGATTAAGGGAGAGAAAGAAACATGAAAGAAACATGTAGGGAGGGATGTAGAGAGAATGAGGGACAGATATTTAGAAAGAGATAGGGGTGTCTAGGGATTATTGGGAGAGAGCTAGGGGGGTATTAAACCATACAAAATCTTTTTCCCACACTAAAAACATTTGTTTTGTATGTAACCATACAAAATATTTGTTTTCTTTTGATTTTATTCGTTGCCCTAGCCGTGCACCTAACCTATTTATTGTGCTTAACCATATCGCGTACGCATTTTTATTCTTCATATCGCGTGCACGTTTTAGCTTTACATAACGTGTGTGCGTTTTGTAACTCTATAAACAGTGGATTGTCCCTGTCCAAGAGCAACTTTACTCTGTCTAAGCCAAAACAACAGATCCCGCGATTTTTTCGAACAGCACGAGCCTGCCATTGGAAATACTCACACTCTACACCATATCCATCATTATTTTTGTTATGCAGGTGCAGCATTGAGTACATCTTTCATGGTTGCTCAGTGTGGTGTTGGGTTATATGGCCATATTTGAAGAAGATAATCAATAAGCTTGAAGAATCTCCAATTGAATAACACCAAAGATAAGGTCTTTGAAAGATTCATTTTGCCTATATTTGAGGAGCACACAAGATAAGATATTAAGCTTCAAGACCATTTCATGGTAATGGTGGATATACACAATTGTACAAGAGAATCAAAGAGCCCAAACAATTTATGATTTAACTTTCATTTGCTTATTATTGAAGAGCACCAAAGGTAAATTTTCTCATTCATAATTGTTTTGATGGGAAAGATGAACATTTGAGAAGAAAGATTGAAGCACCTTGAAGGATCTATAGTTCTAGAAAGCACTAAAGGTTTGAAAGCGTGTAATTGAGGAGCAACAAAAACAAACTATATTGAATTGATCATTGTGGTGATTGGGAATCCACGTAACTGAGGAAGAAAATCACCAAGGAAGAAGAGACCTCAAGAAGTCATTGAAGAAGAGAAAAAAAAGAAAAGAATGCACATGATGAATCAGAGGCTTTCTTTGGAAACTAATGCAAATCCAATTGTAGAGGATACCACGGTTCATCCTATTAATCCATGACAAGAGGGACCTTCAATTTCCACAATAGTTGTTGAACAAGCACCCCATGGAAGTAATCAAGAAGAAAAATGTAGGTGCTCATTAGGGGATGTTTCAATTCCCACTTCAAGTCAAAGTGATATGTTAACATCTCAAGATGAAGCTCATGAATGAACACAAAATTTGTTATCCGGATGTGGTTATACAAGTGATGAAGTCAGAGAGGCGTTGGACATGTTGCCTACTATTGAAGAAGAAAATGTTATCCAGACCATCGATGAGGATGTTGGACTTCCACAAGAGGATGTTGGACTTCCATAGACCATCGATGAGGATGTTGGACTTCCACCATCCAACTATCAGGATGAGAATGAAGGACACCAAGCTATTACTAAAATGCCATAGCATCTTGGTTATGCACTACATGGTAGAATTCCAACCCTCTTACCTCCATTAGCAATCACACATCGAAGAACTCCGAAGCGTATACAAGTTGATGAAAGTCTCATCAATTCCATTGAAGGTGCGCTATATAAACGTAGTATTGGTTATCAAACTCAACAGATACTTGATAAATATTTTGTTTCTAAATGTGATGGAGATAAATGTAGATTATTTTTATCATTGTTAAAATCTAGGAGCATGAATGTTGTTAGGAAAAAGTTAAGGATAAAGATTATAAAGAATTCTGAACCAAGTTCTCATATAGTTAAAATCTTAGTAGATGCATTTGGTAAAATTGGTAAGAACACACGTTCAAAGGACTGCAATGTGGCTCGTCGTGTGTTGTCACAAGAAATTGCAAATAAGAACACCAGGGTACTTTGTATTCTCAGGCCTACATCTGAACTAGTTAATTTGAATGTAAAAACCCTCCGTAGGTATTCTATTAGAAGAGAACATCTTGACACAATCGATCAGACATATTTTGGGCCTTTATTGGTCGGTTGCCACGTTGTGACATGAAGCTAGTTGATGCAGTAAAGGGACTAGTGCAGAGTTTTTGGCATGATCACACAAGGCCTTCTTCAAACCGAAAGGATGTACTAAAACTGAGAAGGGGTTCAAAGGATCGTGAACCACATACTAAGCATCTTCTTGATATAACACAGACATAACTATACGAGAAATTTAGGAATGAACATAGACAATTGAACTTGGGGCAATTTGAGAAATGTAAGCCATGGTATGTTAGAATAAATACTCTTCATAACACTTGTTGTTGTAGATACCATGTAGAATATGAATATTACTATGAAACATTTTTGTACAATCGTCGTGTGTTGCATACTAACCATGTGCAGGATTGCTCCCTGACAATACCACCGACTTCATCAAGAGAATTCATTCATAGCATCATGTGCAATAAGCCTGAGGGGAAAACATACTATGCAAAATCTTGTTTGGATGGAACATGCCCCAACTATGTTGGAATGGCATTATTGAGCCAATGTATGCACGAGAGTGGAGACAATGAATTTGGGAAAATGGTTGTAGACATGAAAAGTTTCAAATATATTAGCTATGAAATATTCCCAGGGAAAGAAAGCAAAAAAATACAATTGGTGACATCTCAGGTATGCATTTATATCTATAAAATTATGTTTGAACAGTTACATTTCAATCCTTGCTTACAAAAAAACTCACATTGAGATCATTTTGTGTCACCGGGTACCAGTTAGTGACTTCATCAAGTAATTTATTGAAAAGACACATGATTATGTTCATCATGTCCACTTGGCACGATGGCATAATGAATAGTTTAGAATATGCAGAGATACATTTCCCCATGGTACTATACTTTCAGTTGTTGATTCTGCCGAGAACTACACTTTGCAACCTCAAAATGAGATCCAAAGTCAATATTATCACTCTGAGCAGGTTTCCTTGATGGTCCATATCACATATAGGCATGGCCCAAATAGCACTAAAGAGCAAAGAGAAATTATGAAGGAATATCACTTCTACATAAGTGATGATAGATGCCACGACTTCCACTATGTACGTCATTGCTTCATCATGTTCTATGATCACTTGAAGGGAAGGAACATATAGATGTATCAATACTGGATTTGGCCTGATGGATGTGCTAGTCAGTTTAAAATGCACACATATTTCAATGGTTTTGTTCATTGCATAAAAACTACAAAGTGCCACATATGTGGAACTATTTTGAGACTGGACATGGTAAATGAGAGCATGATGGAGCCGGAGCATGTGTCAAAACAGCCCTACGAAGAGAGGAATTGAAAATATCTACAGAATCTACTATTCAAAATGGTCAATCTATAGTCAAGTGGTGCACGTCAGTAATGGGAGAGGAATCAACTATGCGAGTAGAATCCACAAGAAAGAGACATGTGGAGAGATTTTTTTGGGAGGTGGTAGACATAGATCGTTCCCATGCATGGGAATGCAAGACTGTGCCTGGGACTCGTGGCTTTCATTTGGTTCGAAGCTCCGATAACCCAGTATTTGAAATTTGGACTAGAAAACTCGCTTCTTTTTTCCCACCTTGTTGTGATGGTGACTGGGATGGGTCTGAATCATCGGATTGGGTTGATGGATGGGATCGCATATCACTTCCACTTGATCAACGTGCAATTGTTGAGTTAAATCCGTTGGAAGAAGACCAATCATCTATTTTTGCATATTTTGATCATGTCTCAGACCTTGTACAACCTGGTATGATGAATTTCCTTAACATTTTTTTCTTTATTTACGTAGTCTTCAAATGCACATTAATGGCCTTGTATCGCACGAAAAATATTTTGATCATATACCTACAATCATATTATGCAGGGCACATATACGCAGTGGTTTCCTCAAAAGATAGTGAATGGGGTGGTGATTACTGGTTGGCACGTTGTATAGATGGAAAGCAAACCGTCATTATGTCCATGACTGACGATGAAAACAACCACTACCCAATCGGGTCTATGGTTGTTAAAGGTGAATACTTGAAAAATGACAACAATGCAAGAAATAAGGATGGATATGTTTATAGGGATTACAAACCAGGTGCAAGCGTGTATCACTTTACCAACTTAATCATTGGTACAAACCTCCAGGTATGAACAATGCCCAACCGAAATACATCTAAGGTACGCTACTTCTTACCAGATACAGAGCATGAGAGACTAATGGAGACCATCAGTATAAGAGATGATCCAGAGGACTTGGTTGTATGATAATAGGTGGGATCTAGCATGATGAGGAATGTTACATACTTTTAATACTATACTATTTATACTATTTGTAATTGAATATTGATATATGCTCAATTTTCTTAGGTATGTTGTTTATGAATATGTCAATTTTATGTTCTTGATATGCCAAATTTACGTTTACGTTGTTTATAAATATGCCAAAAGTTCTCTTGTATGTCAAGTTTATGAATATGCCATTTTTTACATGTGATCAATAAACCCTAGGATTATATTATGTTGATTATGTTGGTTATTGGCTTCACCCAACAAAATTTATGTTTAACAAAACACATATTCATAGATTTGGTTTCCCATGCTCAATGATCACTATATTTAACAATACACTTATATTAAATTTAATTCATGTCTTGTTAAATATTTCATAATGAATTAACTATTTGAGAGCACCACCTTAGACCAAGCCATACCATTAATATAAACTGTATATTAGAGAAATGACTTAATTCAATATCCTTCTATAACTCTAACCCTAACCCTCAACCAAACCCTACCACTAAACCCTATGTACCGTTTAGATACTCCCTCCAATATCATTGTCATCTCTAGGTTCATCATCAATATCTCCATAATCATCATCTTCATCATCATCATCATCATCTTCACCACCATCACCATCATCATCAACATCTTCAACATATCCATCAACATCTTTATCATCATTATCATCTCCCCCTTCCTCATCAACATCTCCATCATCATCATCTTCTTCATCCTCATCATCTTCATCATCATCTTCATCACCATCACCATCATCATCAACATCTTCATCATCACCATCATCATCATCATCAAAATATTCATCATCATTGTCATCTCTAGGTTTCTCATCAACATATCCTCATCAATGCTAGCCATAAGTGCTCAGTGGACGATTTTGCAAAGTTGACCCCCGTGTGCAAAAATTCCACACTCCCTCACTGAGCAAAACCCTAGTTTCCAAGATGGACCTGCAAGGTGACACCTGGTCCACGGAACCGGAGGAGTGTTGATATATATGTAACTTCGAAATGTATTTCATCTATGTATTTCATATATATTTATTGTACCCTTATAAGAGATGTGTTATTCCTCTATAAGGGAGTGTCGTCATGTGTATTGACAAGTGTCGCAAATGTGTGTACTTGGCGATGTGTTATTAGACTACCATGTGTGGGGTTGGCCCTGAAATATATATTATATTGTGGATGTACCTAACTAGACAATTCGGCCCCATAGTGTAACTGGGCAAACAGACTACTATAAATAGAGATCGGGAGATCTCTATTTTCATCACTCGAAAACTCACACTTCTCTCACTCAGAAAGTGGCCCACTAGTGAGGAGGAGGATCATATGCTACTAGGAGACTATCTCAGTGTGTTTTGGTTGTACTTTGGTTGAGCTATTGATCTCTCTATCTCTGAGGAAGTTGTGGGGTTTTTCACCTTAGGGTTTTCTCCACCGAAACTCTGTCTCTTGTCTCTCATGCTTTTGATTCTTGTGATGCTTGTCATGCTTATTGTGATTGTTATGCATTGATATACTATATATTTTATTCTATCAGTAAAGATCCAAGAGAATTGTGAATTAATGCTCAAAATTTAACATGGTATCAGAGCTAACCTGAGAAGAAGACATTTTGCAGTGACGAAAACTTGAGTTTCTTGTTTATTGGGTTTCTCTCCACAGTTTTTGGAAAATCAGTATAGTAGATTGACTCTACTCATCAAGGAGAATCTATTTGTCCAATCAGAATTCAATTCTGAGCACTTTCAGATTTGGCCCTAAAAATTAGGGTTTCCACAAAAATAGGAATTTCTGAAATCTAAAGACATAGCTGGAAGCTCCTTGCAAAAATCGAAGTTTAGAGCTTTGGATCGAGATTTTTGGCTAAGTAGATCTCCGGGAAACTCAAACCCTAATTCAAGGCTCTCCCAGTGAACCCGGGAGGACAAAACGACAAATCTGAAGGGTAAATCTTTGCTGATCTCAAATTTGAATACACCAGGCTGATCAGCTCATCAAGGCACATCTTTCTATCTTTTCAGAAAGTTGAAATTCACATTTTGAATTTTTAGGGTTTTTTCGACAAACCCTAATCCAGGACCATATCCAGTTTTCAGCATTTCAAGTGGTAAGACCTAAATCTTTTCTATTTCCATTTGAAGTACTCTTTAAGATTTCTCATCACACCAAGCTTGAGGATAAGCTTGAAGGGGATGATAACTTTCGAGCTTGGAAGTATAGGATTGGGTTAATCCTGCAAGAAAATGAGTTGGAATCATATATAAAAGAAGACATCCCTATCCCAGAGGATGAAGAGGATAAAGTATTGCATAAGAAGAACTTGGTCAAGGAAAAGAGAATCATTATTGATTCTATCAAAGACCATCTCATACCCCATGTGTCTTCTCTAAAGACACCCAAGGAGATGTTTGACTCTTTGACCAGGCTATTTGAAGGGAAGAACATAAATCGGAAGATGACCCTATGGAACCAATTGAAAGGAGTAAAGTTTCAGAATGGAGAAACCATTCAATCTTATTTTTCTAGGGTCTCCCAGATTAAGGAACAACTAGAAGCGGTAGATGAAATGGTGGAGAATGGTGAAGTTGTCATGACCACTCTAATGGCCTACCCAGGTCATGGGATTCCTTTATTCAAGGAATTTGTGAAAGGAAGAAGTTGATTTCCTTCAACAGATTGCGGGAAGAATGTTCTCAAGAAGAAGCAAGGCTTGTGGCTCGAGAAGAAAAGATGGGGAATGAAGATCAAGCTCTCACAACTCACACCAAGAAAGGGAAGTCCAAGAGAGAGCCATCTCACTCCAATAAATCTTCACATCACTATAAAGAAAGAAGAATATGCTTCACTTGTAATGAAAAAGGACATATTGCCATAAATTGTCCCAAGAACAAGAAGGACAACAACAACTTCAACAAGAATAAGAAGGGTAGCAAAGGAAGGTTTCATGCTCATGCTGTCGAGGATGATGAAACTCCCAAGAAGAAGGCTAGAGCAGAAAGTGATGATGATAACTCATCAAGCGAAGAAAAGTATGTTCCAATCTCTGCTCTCACAGGTACTATCTCCCATGGTTGTAATGATTGGTCAATTGACAGTGGAGCTTCAAAACACATGACTGGGTTTAAAGAATCCTTTGCTAACCTATCTGAACATGAGTCACCCCATAAGGTGAAACTTGGGGATGACTACCAATACCCTATCAAAGGAAGTGGTGAGGCCTCCTACAATCTAGACTCTGGGAAGTCTTTGAAGATGAAATATGTTTTGTATGTACCCGGGCTCAAGAAGAATCTACTCTCCATATCCGCATTGGATGCAAAAGGTATGAGGGTTGCATTTGTGGATGGCCAAGTCCTAATGTGGCCAAAAGGTAAAACTATTGATGATGCAGTAGTGATTGGAGAGCAAGAGGGAGGATTGTATAAATTGAAGGGACTACCTGAACATGCCATGGTACATGACTCCATGGAGCCAAGTGAACTTTGGCATAGAAGACTTGCACATATGCACTACAGGGCACTTCCAATTGCAAGCAAGGCTGTAGAGGGTCTTCCTAAAATCAAGACCAAACATGAAGGTGTTTGCAAAAGATGTGCAAAAGGTAAGAACATTAAGAAGGCTTTCCCAAGCAGTGAAAGCAAGGCAAAAGTTATCTTGGAAATCATCCACTCAGATGTATGTGGGCCTATGTCATCCATTTCTCTGAGTGGGTATGTTTACTATGTCTCATTTATTGATGACTTCTCCAGGAAGACTTGGGTATACTTCTTGAAGAACAAAGATGAGGTGTTTGATAAGTTCAAGGAATTCAAAACCTTGATGGATAATCAAACTGACAAGAAGATCAAAACATTCAGATCTGACAATGGTGGAGAATTCACCTCAGGTTACGTCAAGAAGCTTTGCAGTGATTCAGGGATTAAGAGGGAGTTGACTGCTCCTTACAATCCACAACAGAATAGAGTTGTAGAAAGGAAGAACAGAACAATCATGGAAGTAGCAAGAGCTATGCTGCATGACTAGGATCTACCTATGCATCTATGGGCAGAAGCAGCTAGAATAGATGTCTATGTGCAGAACAGAACACCCCACAAGATATTGGACAACAAGACACCAGAAGAAGTCTTTTCTGGTAAGAAACCCGAAGTCAACCAGCTCAGAATATTTGGTTGTCCAGTATACACACATATTCCAAAGGAAAATAGGACCAAACTAGATCCTTCAGGAAAGAAGGGTATCTTTGTGGATTATAGTGAAAGCTCGAAGGCTTACAGAATATACTTTCCAGGGTTCAAGAAGATTGATGTCAGCAGGGATGTAACATTTGATGAAAACTCAGCATTCATCAAATCAAGGAAGGCACCTATCGAAGTTTATGAAGAACCTAAGGAAACTAGATTTCAAGACACTATCATGATTGAAGCAATTCCAGAAGTTGTTCGTGAGTTTGAAGATCTGCAAGAACCTGTAGATCCACCCCGTGAGGATAACTCCCACAAGAGGAAACCTGCATGGGCTAGAGAGCCCATTCAAGATGCAGAAATATTTGGCATTCCAGAAGAAGAACACAAAGGAAAGAAGAGAACCAGATCACATACCAACTATGTTGCTTTACTCTATGACATCATGAATAAAGAACCTTCTAGTTATGAAGAAGCAACGGAAAAGAAAGAATGGAAGGATGCCATGGTCGAAGAATACCAATCAATAATGAAAAATGACGTTTGAGATGTTGTCCCAAGACCTAAAGGAAAGTCTGTTGTGAATTCCAAATGGATATACAAGATCAAGCATGCTGCAGATGGCAGCATAGAGAAATACAAGGCAAGATTTGTAGCTCGTGGCTTCTCTCAGAAAGAGGGAATATATTATGAAGAAACTTTTGCTCCTGTAGCCAAGTACACTTCCATTAGAACAGTTCTTGCCTTGGCTACAACGATGAAATGGAAGATACACTAGATGGATGTCAAGACTGCCTTCTTGAATGGTGCAGTTGAAGAGGAAGTTAAAGTCGAGCAGCCACTCGGGTTTGAAATACATGACAAGGAGTTATATGTATGCAGATTGAAGAAATCCTTGTATGGCTTGAAGCAAGCTCCCAGAACTTGGTATGGTAGGATGGGCAGTTTCCTATTTAGTTTGGGCTTTACCAAGAGTAAAGCGGATTCCAATCTTTACTACAAGTTTGAGGAAGGGAATCCTGTGATTCTACTCCTGTATGTGGATGACTTATTTGTAACAGGAGATGAAAGATTGATTGCAGATACTAAGAGGAAGCTTGCTGCTGAGTTCGATATGAAAGATTTGGGAATGATGCATTATTTCCTAGGTATGGAGGTGTGGCAAAATGTAGGTGGGATCTTCCTTTATCTAGGGAAGTACACAGTAGATATCCTGAAGAGATTCAGGATGATGGATTGCAAGGCCATGGCCACACCCATGGCATCGAACTTGAAGCTTCTATGTGATGCTTCATCTGATCCAGTTGATATCTCTATGTATCGTTAGATGATTGGGTCCTTGATGTACCTGATGAACATGAGACCATGTATTTGCTTTGATGTGAACACATTGAGTCAGTTCCTGATAGATCCGAGGAGTGCTCATCTGATTGCTGTAAGGATTTTTTAAGGTACCTGAAGGGTACAGTGGATTATGGGCTCAAGTATGAAGAAAATCAAAAGTTTAACCTGCAGGGTTATGTTGATTCAGATTGGGTTGGCAGTGCTGCAGATAGAAAGTGCACATCTGGGTGTTGTTTCAGTATGGGATTCGGTGTGATCTCTTCGTTTAGTAGGAAGCAGTCCCATGTAGCATTGAGTACAACTGATGCAGAATATGTTGCAGCCTGTTCAGCTAGTTGTGAAGCAGTATGGCTACGTAAGCTACTGTCTGAGTTATTTGATCTCCCATTGGATGCTACTGGTATCTTTTGTGATAACCAGAGTTGTGTGAAGCTGTCTGAGAACCTAGTGTTTCATGACAGGTCAAAACACATAGAGATCAAATATCACTATATTAGGGATATGGTGTAGAGAGGAGCTTTGAAGCTCCTGTATGTTGCGACGGACGAGCATATTGCAGATGTGTTGACGAAGCCACTAGCATTAGAGAGATTTTGAGGTCAAAAAATGGCCTCCTAAGAGATGCACTACAAAAATATGAGATATATTAAAATATTATGAATTTGGGGTTTTATGTGGTAGGTATATATGACAAGTCACCTCCTACACTATTTTCTATGCACAATATAAATAACCATGGTTGAGTTACTTTTCAAAATTCACTAGAAATAAAATTAATAAAATAAGTCTACATTGATGTGACTAAGATTCATTGTAAATTCCCAAAAATTTATTGTCCTTTAGCATTTATTTGTCTTGAACTTGCAAATGAAATTAAATAATAAAAAACATTTTTAAGAGCTATTTTTTTAATTTTATGTTGACTATTTATATTTAGTACTTTTCTCATGAATTTAATAATGTAATTTAATTGAGAATTTATTTACATGTAAAATGTCAATAATATTATTATAATCCACATTGCATTATTATTATTATTTATTAAATCTATTATTATTCTTTATTAGTTTGACATTATGTTATTAAATAGAATGGAGTGAATATATAATTTAAAATTAAAAACATAAAAATGATAATATATTATTTTATAAAAAAATGTGAAAGGACTTTCTTTAGGAATTAAGAGTACTTCACTTGAAAATGACAATAATATTATTTTATGAGAAAGTATGAAGAGACATTCATTATGAGTACTTTACTTGAAAATGACAATAACATTATTTTATGAAAAGACTCATTATGAGTACTTTACTTTATGACTTAAACGTACTTACACCACTACTTTGGTTAACTATGTGTTTTCATCCACCAAAGAAAAATTGACAAATAAGCATTCTTAACTCATGCAATGCCACCTCACCAAGGGGGATGATGTCATCTACTAGAATGTGATTGGTTGTATTTTATAGTACATTTTCTTTGTTTTGAGGCCATTTTTTGACCTCAAAATTTCTCTAATGCCAGGGTGGAGTTCGAGTACTTCAGAGAGAGGCTTGATGTTCTTCAGATCGAGGACACTTCGAGGAAGAAGTGATGGACACATTTGCTGAAGCCATTCCAAGCATGTTGGAAGGAGGATCCTTCACATGGCTGGGATGTAAGCGCTGGATGATGAGCATCAAGATGATGTTCTAGTTTCTGCTTTGTATTATCAGTTGGATCATTTATATGTATATGTATATACGCATAATGTTGGATGTTGGATATGATCAGTTGGATCATCTATATGTATGTACGCATCATGTTGGATGCTAGATATGATCAGTTGGATCATTTATATGTATATGTATGTACGCATCATGTTGGATGCTGGATGTGATCGGTTGGATCATTTGTATGTAGTTTGTATATGCATCATGATGCTTGGACCATGTATCTGTATATGTATCAAGTGGATACTTTGTATGATCAGGTAGATCATGTATGTTGATATATATCAGGTATGATTAGGTAGATCATGTGTGTTGATGGATACATTGTGTGGATCATGTATCTATGTATCAGGTGGATACACTTTGTATGGTGATATGTATCAGGTAGATACTTGGTGTGCATCAGGTGGATGCATTGTATGATCAGGATGATCGTGGATAACGAGCTTCTCCAGATGACATGCATCAGAACGATGTAATGATGATCAGGATGATCATGTGTACATCAAGATGATGTTTGGTGAGTATCAGGATGATACTTTGTGGCTGTGGATCAGGTTGTGCAGATGAGCATGTCTGGGAGATCCTATAGGTCAGAGTTGTGTACCCTTAACAACCTGGGATGCTCTTTCGAGACATTTCTCTGGGAGGACATGTAATTTGTGCCCTGGGAGATCTTCAAGTCGGAGTTGTGTACCCGTAACATCCTGAGATGCTCTTGCGAGGTTTTGTCCTATGGCATGTAATTTGCTCCTGGGAGATCTGGACAGGATGAAAAAGGCCTCAGATACTTTAGCCAGGTTTTGCCATGACCACATGTAATTTTCTCCTGGGAGATCTAGACAAGATGAAAAAGGCCTTAGATGCTTCAGCCAGGTTTTGTAGTGGACCAAATGTAATTTTCTCCTGGGAGATCTAGATAGGATGAAAAAGGCCTCAGATGCTTCAGCTAGGTTTTGTGGTGAGATCACATGTCATGTGCTCCTGGGAGATCCGACAGGTAGAGCTATGTGCTCGTAACAGCCTGGGATGCTTCAACTAGGTTTTGTGATGGGTCACATGTAATGTGCTCCTGGGAGATCCTACAGGTAGAGCTGTGTGCTTGTAATATCCTGGGATGCTGCAGCCAGGTTTTGTGACGCACGTAATAAGTCCTGAGGATTCCACAGTATGGCCAGTGATGATGAATACCTGCAGGTGGTGGGCCTACATCCAGTATGAAAAAGGACTGGCTCTGTAGAACTTCCTATGACGAGTAGACTCGGAGATTGGTTGAGATAGCAGCAGCAGTGATGATGATGATGATGATGCATCGTTGACGATGATCCCAAGAAGAAGACTTGTCTAGCAGAACTATGTCGAGAAATACCTTCCTATTTAAGAGGGAGTGTTGATGTATATGTAACTTCAGAATGTATTTCATCTGTGTATTTCATATATATTTATTGTACCCTTATAAGAGATGTGTTATTTATCTACAAGGAAGTGTCGTCATGTGTATTGACAAGTGTCGCAAGTGTGTGTACTTGGAGATGGGTTATTAGACCACCATGTGTGGGGTCGGCCCTGAAATATATATTATATTGTGGATGTACCTAACTAGACAATTCGGCCCCATAGTGTAACTAGACAAACAGACTAGTATAAATAGAGATCGGGAGATCTCTATTTTCATCACTCAGAAACTCACACTTCTCTCATTCAGAAAGTCGCGCACTAGTGAGGAGGAGGATCATCTGCTACTAGGAGACTATCTCAGTGTGTTTTGGTTGTACTTTGGTTGAGATATTTCTCTCTCTATCTCTGAGGAAGTTGTGGGGTTTTTCACCTTAGGGTTTTCCCCATGGAAACTCCATGTCTCTTGTCTCTCATGCTTTTGATTCTTGTGATGCTTGTCATGCTTATTGTGATTGTTATGCATTGATATACTGTATATGTTATTCTCTCAGTAAAGATCCAAGAGTATTGTGAATTAATGCTCAAAATTTAACAAGGAGAGGGGCACCCCTAGCACTATCCAGACGTCCTGAATCCAACGGAGTCAATGGTTCATCGATTGGAGCCACGATCGTCATTCTATGGCTTGTTCCATCTTGCATCCAAAAGGCCTTCAGGGACACCTGCTGGATACCTACTAAAGGCATAGAATTCCAACCATGCAGCAAAACCTGGTTCCGGGGAGTCTTGCAAGTGTGTCTAGGGAGGTTCCGGCTAGGAACACTAGTCGAAAGTGCCTGGTGGAGGATTTTTCAAAGTTGACCCCCGTGTGCAAAAATTGAACACCCTCACTAAGCAAAACCCTAGTTTCCAAGATGAACCTGCAAGGTGACACCTGGTCGACGGGACTGGAGGAGAGGGGCACCCCTAGCACTATTCGGATGTCCTGAATCCAACAGAGTCGACGGTTCATCGATCGGAGCCCGGTCATCATTCTATGGCTCGTTCTGTCTCACATCCAAAAGGCCTTCAGGGACACCTGCTGGATGCCTGCCGGGGGCATAGAATTCCAACCGTGCAGCAAAGGCTGGTTCCAGGGAGTCCTGCAAGTGTGTCTATGGAGGTTTCGGCTGGGAATGCTAGCCGTAAGTTCCCGATGGAGGATTTTGCAAAGTTGACCCCCATGTGCAAAAATTGCACACTCCCTCACTGAGCAAAACCCTAGTTTCCAAGATGGACCTACAAGGTGACACCTAGTCCATGGGACAGGAGGAGAGGGGCACCCCTAGAACTATCTGAACGTCCTGAATCCAACGGAGTCGACGGTTCGTCGATCGGAGCCACGGTCGTCATTCTATGGTTCGTTCCATCTCGCATCCAAACAGCCTTCAGGGACACCTACTGGATACCTGCCGGGGGCATATAATTCCAACCGTGCAACAAAACCTAGTTCTAGGGAGTCCTGCAAGTGTGTCTAGGGAGGTTCCGGCTAGGAATTCTAGCCGTAAGTGCCCAGTGGAGGATTTTGCAAAGTTGACCCCCGTGTGCAAAAATTGCACACACCCTCACTAAGCAAAACCCTAGTTTCCAAGATGGACATGCAAGGTGACACTTGGTCCATGGGACCGGAGGAGAGAGGAACCCATAGCACTATATAGACGTCTTGAATCCAACGGAGTCGACGGTTCGTCGATCGGAGCCACGGTCGTCATTCTATGGCTTGTTTCGTCTCGCATCCAAAAGGCCTTCAGGGACACCTGCTGGATACCTACTGGGGGCATAGAATTCCAACCATGCAGCAAAACCTGGTTCCAAGGAGTCCTGCAAGTGTGTCTAGGGAGGTTCTGACTGGGAACGCTAGCCGTAAGTGCCTGGTGGAGGATTTTGCAAAGTTGACCCCCGTGTGCAAAAATTGCACACTCCCTCAATGAGCAAAACCCTAGTTTCCAAGATGGACATACAAGGTGACACCTAGGCCACGGGACCGGAGGAGAGGGGCGCCCCTAGCACTATCCGGACGTCCTGAATCCAACAGAGCCGACGGTTCGTTGATCAGATCCACGGTTGTCATTCTATGGCTCGTTCTGTCTCGCATCCAAAAGGCCTTCAGGGACACCTGTTGGATACCTGTCGGGGGCATAGAATTCCAACCGTTCAGCAAAACCTGGTTCTGGGGAGTCCTGCAAGTGTGTCTAGGGATGTTTCGGCTGGGAATGCTAGCCATAAGTGCCCAGTGGAGGATTTTGCAAAGTTGACCCCCGTGTGCAAAAATTGCACACTCCCTCACTGAGCAAAACTCTAGTTTCATAGATTAACCGGCAACTATTGCATTAGATAGCTTCACTGACTCCATTTAAATTCAATTGGACATGACATGAATGATTTAAATTCAAAACCTTAGCTAGATTCATTTCATTCAATGATGGGACTAATTTGGCGGGACCATGGGAACCTGAACTCCATTAAAATTCAATTGGACGTGACATGAATGATTAAAATTCCAGCCGAGAACGCTAGCGTAGAGAAAAACCTTGTCACATTACAAAATCCTTGCAACAACATATAAATTAATAGGGGAGGCTTCCAATATAATATCAATTTACGAGAAGCTTCCATGTAGCAATAATTTGCATAGCCGGCATTTTTCTCTGATATTAGTTATTATTTTTATCTGATATCAGAGAAAAATGCCCAGCTATGCAAATACGAACGAATTCCCCCTCTTCACCTTTTTCTCTTGGATTTTATGTTAGTTTCTCTCAGTCTGCACCTGCTACTGAGTCTGACATGAATTATGGTCACTGGATAATTTGCTGCAGGTAAGAGTTATACCTAAACTGCTTACTTTGGTTTTAGAACCGGTGCGTGGTTTTAGAACTTGATCAACCTTTTATGGCCTACCAACCTGAAATTTTTAACCGTCGAAACTAGCCCGATAGAGTCACGGGGGTATTATTTCTCAAATTCATTTAAGCGGGTTGAGTGGAGTATTTCGGTCTTTTTTGGACCCGGACGAACCAATTGGTCGAGCCTGCTTGCACATCATCGATATCTCAGTCCAAAATTTATGTGATTTTAAATAGAGGAGCATGAGCGCCTTTGAACTAGGAAGAGGTAAAATGAGCTAGGTTGAGGACAATAAATGCTATATTTTTTCACACAATCTAATGGAAAATGGCCAAACAATGGCCAGCACAGATCTACAAAACAGGGATAAGGGAGGGAAATTTTTTTAAAACAAGCAATAATATTCACTTTATACAGAGTATAAATTATTTCTACGTGGAAGCTTCTCATAAATTCAGATCATATTGGCAGCCTCAAAGTGAGAGGACAAGTTCATCAAAGCGACTTCATTCATCTATATTCTCGTAATGTACACATAGTCCATCCTTATCTTGATAAAAAAGAGTTTTATGATAGCTTGAGTTTTTTGGGCATGGTTATCTCCCGATATTCGGTTGTCTGATTGGTTGACAAGCTTGCCTGAAAATATGTACGTTGAACTTCTTTGTTTTATTGCTAAAAATTGGAAGGGATTTTCAAGTCACCTGCAAAATACTCCTTTGTTGAAATATGTAAGTTCTTCCAACAACATAGATTTGGCTAGTGTATCAAATGCTGCCATAACCCGAAGATCTTACCAGTCTTTGCAAGAATATTCCCCTAGTAGATGAAGGTGGGAAAATCATTAGGGTACGAGGCTCTCTAAAGTTTCTCTAGCCTGCATCCACGAGGAATCCCTCGACTACCATGGGCTTTTCAGCCCTTTCTGAAGTTTACCTTACACTACCATCTTGTGTAGGAGCTTTGATGTATTCAGTTAATGATTTAGTTTCATTCTTTCCAAGACACCTTGATGTAGTAGATATTCCAGAGCTATTTCCTCTAAATGCCAATCTTCCTGTTGTTTCCCATGCTTTGACAAAGGAGAATGCATTTCTTTTGCTACAGTGGATCCAATATTTGAAAAAAAAGCAAAAACCCTAGTTTACGAAATGAATGCACAATGAAGCCATTGGGCCATGAGAAGACGAGGGATCGGGCCCCCTAGAGGTAATTGCATGCCAGGAGACCAATGGAGTCGACGGTTCGTCGGTCCAACCTCCGATTTCCAAGTTATGTCGAGTTGCAAGTCGCATGAAAATGTCGTTCAGGGACACTTGGTGACTTTCGGTTCGGGAGCCAAAAAGCAAACAGAGCAGCAAGATTACATGTTGTTGGCTCCTGCAAGTGTGTGTGGGCAATTCCGACGTGCGAACACTGCCAACACTAGCTCAGAGGAGGGTTTTGCAGAGTTGACCCACCAATGAGAGATTGAATGCAATGAAACTAAGCAAAACCCTAGTTTACGAAATGAATGCACATTGAAGCCACTGGGCCATGAGAAGACGAGGGAGAGGGCCCCCTAGAGGTAATCGCACACCAGGAGACCAACAGAGTCAACGGTTCGTTGATCGGACCTCCGGTTTCTGAGTTATGTCGAGTTGCAAGTCACATGAAAATCTTGTTCAGGGACACTTGGTGACTTTCAATCCGAGAGCCAAAAAGCAAACGGAGCAACAAGATTGCGTGACATTGGCTCTTGCAAGTGTGTATGGGCAATGCTAATGTGGGAACACTTGCAACACTGGCTCGGGGGAGGGTTTTGCAAAGTTGACCCACCAATGCGAGATTGCATGTAATGAAATTGAGCAAAACCCTAGTTTACAAAATGAATGCACAATGAAGCCACTGGGCCATGAGAAGATGAGGGAGAGGGGCCCCCTAGAGGTAATCGCATGCCAGGAGACCAATGGAGTCGACGGTTTATCGATCCGACCTTCGGTTTCCGAGTTATGTTGAGTTCCAAGTCGCATGAAAATGTCATTCAGGGACACTTGGTAACTTTCAGTCCGGGAGCCAAAAAGCAAATGGACCAGCAAGATTGCGTGCCATTGGCTCCTGCAAGTGTGTATGGGCAATGCCGACATGGGAACACTTCCAACACTGTCTCAGGGGAGGGTTTTGCAGAGTTGACCCACCAATGCGAGATTGCATGTAATGAAACTGAGCAAAACCCTCGTTTACGAAATGAATGCACAATGAAGCCACTGGGCCATGAGAAGATGAGGGAGAGGCCCTCATAGAGGTAATCACACGCTAGGAGACCAATGGAGTTGATTGTTCGTCGGTCCAACCTCCGATTTTCGAGTTATGTCGAGTTGCAAATCACATGAAAATGTCGTCCAGGGACACTTGGTGACTTTCGGTCCGGGAGCCAAAAAGCAAACGGAGCAGCAAGATTGCGTGCCGTTGGCTCCTGCAAGTGTGTGTGTGGAATGTCGATGTGGGAACACTGCCAACACTAGCTTAGGGGAGGGTTTTGCAGAGTTGAACCACCAATGTGAGATTGCATGCAATGAAACTGAGCAAGACCTTAGTTTACGAAATGAATGCACAATGAAGCCACTGGGCCATGAGAAGATGGGGGAGAGGGCCCCCGAGAGGTAATTGCATGCCAGGAGACCAACGGAGTCAACGTTTCATCGACCCGATCTCTGATTTCCAAGTTATGTCGAGTTGCAAGTCGCATGAAAATGTCGTTCAGGGACACTTGGTGACTTTCGGTCTGGGATCCAAAAAGAAAACAGAGCAGCAAGATTGCGTGTCGTTGGCTCCTGCAAGTGTGTATGGGCAATGCCGATGTGGGAACACTTCCAACACTGGCTCGGGGGAGGGTTTTGCAAAGTTCACCCACCAATGCAAGATTGCATGCATTGAAACTTAGCAAAACCCTAGTTTAAGAAATGAATGCACAATGAAACCATTGGGCCATGAGAAGATGAGGGAGAGGCGCCCCTAGAGGTAATCGCACGCAAGGAGACCAACGGAGTCGATGGTTCGTCGGTTTGACCTTCGGTTTCTGAGTTATGTCGAGTTGCAAGTCGCATGAAAATGTCGTCCAGGGACACTTGGTGACTTTCGGTCCGGGATCCAAAAAGCAAACAGAGCAGCAAGATTGTGTGCCGTTGGCTCCTGCAAGTGTGTGTGGGAAACGCCAACGTGGGAACACTTCAAACACTGGCTTGGGGGAGGGTTTTGTAGATTTGACCCACCAATGCGAGATTGCATGCAATGAAACTGAGCAAAACTTTAGTTTATGAAGTGAATGCACAATGAAGCCACTGGGCCATGAGAAGACGAGGGAGAGGCCCCCCTAGAGGTAGTCACATGCCAGGAGACCAACGGAGTCGACAGTTCGTCAGTCCGACCTCTGGTTTCGAGTTATGTCGAGTTGCAAGTCGCATGAAAATGTCGTTCAGGGACACTTGGTGACTTTCGGTCCGGGAGCCAGAAAGAAAACGGAGCAACAAGATTGAGTGTTGTTGGCTCCTGCAAGTGTGTGTGGGCAATGTTGACATGGGAACACTACCAACACTGGCTCGGGGGAGGGTTTTGCAGAGTTGACCCACAAATGCGAGATTGCATGCAATGAAACTCAACAAAACCCTAGTTTATGAAATGAATGCACAATGAAGCCATTGGGCCATGAGAAGATGAGGGATAGGGCCCCTTAGAGGTAATAACACACCAGGAGACTAATGGAGTCGACGGTTCGTCGATCCGACCTCCAGTTTCCGAGTTATGTTGAGTTGCAAGTCGCATGAAGATGTCGTTCAGGGACAGTTGGTGACTTTCGGTCCGGGAGCCAAAAAGCAAACGGAGTAGCAAGATTACTTTCTGTTGGCTCCTGCAAGAGTGTATGGGCAATACCGACGTGGGAACACTTCCAACACTGGCTCGAGGGAGGGTTTTGCAGAGTTGACCCACAAATGCGATATTGCATGCAATGAAACTGAGCAAAACCCTAGTTTACGAAATGAATGCAAAATGAAACCACTAAGCCATGAGAAGACGAGGGAGAGGCCCCCCTAGAGGTAATCGCATGCTAGGAGACTAACGGAGTCGACGGTTCGTTGATCGGACCTCTGATTTCCGATTTATGTTGAGTTGCAAGTCGCATGAAAATGTTGTTCAGGGACACTTGGTGACTTTCAGTCTGGGATCCAAAAAGCAAACGGAGCAGCAAGATAGTGTGTCGTTGGCTCCTGCAAGTGTGTGTGGGCAATGCCAATGTGGGAACACTACCAAAACTAGCTCGGGGGAGGGTTTTGCAGAGTTGACCTACCAATGCGAAATTGCATGCAATGAAACTAAGCAAAAACCCTAGTTTACGAAATGAATGCACAATGAAGCCACTGGGCCATGAGAAGTAAAGGGAGAGGGCTCACGAGAGGTAATCGAACGCAAGGAGACCAATGGAGTCAACGGTTCGTCGGTCTGATGTCCGGTTTCTGAGCTATGTCGAGATGCAAGTCGCATGAAAATGTCGTTCAGGGACACTTGGTGACTTTCCGTCCAGGACACTTGGTGACTTTCAGTCCTCCTAGGGTTTATGTTTTTTAAGGCTTGTATAATTTTCTGCTTAACAGCTCACCTCTTATACCATGATAAATTTTTTATACTTGATCTAAATAAATGCTTTATACCAATTATAACCATTAGTTCAATGCATAAATTTAACCATAAAACATTTACATAAAGAATTTAACATGTAGGATCTAGTTAAGAATAACAATGCACAAGAGACACAACATTTTATCCCGAGAAACCCTCATGGAGAAGAAAACCTAGCAACCTTTCTTAGAATAATTATATGTTTAGAAATCAGGTACAATGAAACTATGAACAAACCCTAACCCTGAAGGGTTTTACCACATGAAAAACCTTAATGACACATGACAACAATAGTACTTATCTACATAAAGATGACCTCCAAGCCATAAGTATATCCATGCATATCCTTCCCAACAAACAATAGAAGGCACTTTATTTCTCGAATCCCGAGGTAACGTTTGTTCCTTTCACCAATGTTGCTTTGAGCACTTGTATGTAGTTACTCATATGTAGTGTTGAATCTAATTGTACAATCAAATATTGGGCGTTGATGAAATGTGTAACATGTATTGAACTTAATTTTATTAAACTACACTTGAACATTGACTTAACTTGTAATTTAATCATCCAAACTCACAAATTTTAATTAGACCTATCCAATTAGTGTGCATGAGTGAGTTCATTGAAACCTTGAAAAACACTGTATTGCACTTACTTTGATTAAATTACATGAGCAAGAACTTTGACTTAACTTGTAATGATCATCCAGAATCACAAATTTTAATTGGATACCAATTAGTGCACGCATGTAGTGAGTTCGTTTAAAACATTTAAATATAATAGTTTGTTCTTTTGACATAGCGCATTCATGAGTAATAGATAATCCACACAAATCAACACATTAGATTGACACAAGAACACGTGGAAACCGAAGAACAAATACAAAGTGATATGTATCATTCATTTATAAGTGAAATGTCAATGTACATGTCTCCAAAAGTACATGTATCCAATGAAGTCAATGCACATGTCTCCAAAAGTACATGCACAATGAAGTCAATGTAGATGTCTCCAAAAGTGAATGTATCGAAAAGCACATATATATCCAAAAGTATCCAAAACCACATGTGTCCAAAACTATCCAAAACTATCAAAGCCACATGTACATGTATCCAAATGTACATATATCCCATAAGACACATCAAAACTCAAGCTTCCTCTTTTTCTTTCCCGACATTTATCCTCTAGGCACATCTCTAGGATCAGTGTGCGTCTCTGGATCCTGCAAATTAGATATCAATTGTTAAATTCAACTAACTATGTACTAATACATTAGCTCAACAATTATAAACTTGTGCATGGAAAGTGCATGAAACACATGGTCACTGAAGGACATCTCACCTCAACTGACAAAGGGGATTGCGTTGCTTCTGTAAAAGATGGAGCCATTGGTTGAACATCCAAGATGGTCGAACCAGGGGGACAGGAACTGCTCCCACTGGTGGTGGATACAATCACAAAATGTTGAAATAGTTAGACATGCATGAATAAACAATAGATAACAATAATAAACTATGTAAAGATCATGTTGAAATAGTTACATACCTGTGTGTGATCAGTTGCCATTGCAGATGCAGCACTGACTGCTGCATCAACCATCGATGCGAGGTTTTGAGTAGACAACTCGGGTTCCTGATGCAGTAAACATGCAATTCAAACATTAACAAAAATGATTTATGCACTGGATTTCAAGTTAAACAACAAATATCATCGAAGGATATACATTACCATGGTATGAGTAAGCCCATGGTCGTAGGCAGCTGGAGTCTTGCTAGAAGTAGGTCGCCTCACATACACACGACCCTTTTTCACGAATGGCCTAGTGGGAGATACAAATCCAAGCAATGGTCCAGATGTCTCGGATGGTGCCTACAGTCAGCAAGTGTTCATAGAGTTATACATGCATGATTCAACAAACAAACATGTATTTAAAAAATGACATTTTTAATTGTTTACCTGGAGCCCAAATGTTTCCTCAGACAGTACGACCATGGGTGCTACCTCCACATTAGTTTTCCCTAGTGAAGGACCTGCCATCTACAAGTTTAATAATTGTAAATATTAGACCGTAGATAGCATTAGTGAACTAAAATGTAAAGTATGTGGAAATTAACAAATCAAAAAGTATTAAAAAACTGAAATTTTAAAATGTTTACCTCAGTGTGAGATACGGCAATGGGTGCTATATAAGATGGGCCTGCCAAATGGGTAGCATCATGCCCCCCTGTAGAGTCTGGAACATCTGACTCTAGGGCGTCGCTACTGGCATAAAGCATCAACTGCAAGTTCACAAAATTAATATATTAGCTCAAACTATATATATATGTACAAAGACGAAAATAAATGAAGAATTTATTACAATTAACCATCTACATACCTCAGTCAAAAACCCACTGAAGGCAACATTTGAGGCAAGACCATAGCAGGGATGACCACACGATGTGTACTCGTGAGGCTCAATACTAGGCTAGGGATGTCCCGATGGTCCTGCACTAGTGGATGGTCTTGCACTAGACGATGGTCCTGCATGGTGACGACCTGGTGTATGTACCACACCAGGGACAGATGTCCCTTCCTCACCCGTATGTTGAACCATATTTCCATGGCAAACAACCGCCCGTGCCAAACTCAAAAATGCATCACGTGTCTGTGGAATAACACGATGTGCAGGTGGGACATCTGGCCCAGGAAACTGCTTGCGAGGTGCAGGGATAGGGCGATCCTGGTCTCGAAGCCTCGCATTGGGTCGGTTTTGGGGCATCCCCCCATCAATTCCCTGAAACTGCAAGATGTCAAAATAGTTTATGTGTTTATCTAACATGAACTCTGCGTATATCTTTCGGAGGAAATACAAGCGAATTTCACTGTTGTTATGTGGTGGCATATCAAAAACCATGTTCCATCTGTCCATCCAGTTATCAAAAAATGGTTGAAATGTGCACCATTCAATGGAGATATGATCCCTATTTTCATTTGGGATTTCCCCTGTCCGAGGGTCCCTAAACAATGCAAATATGAGCTCTTTGGATATTTTCAACTTTTTTATTGCATTGTAGTCTAGCCCATCAGCATATTCTTGTCTTTTTCTTTCTCTATATGATGTAATATCATATAGTACATTCATAGACTGTGAAATGGTGTCAACAATTGCATCCAAGGTTGATGCAAGCGAGCAGTGAATCCTGTTACCACCACTAAAAGCTGCACTAATGCCCCTCAAGCGGGCAAGCTCAATCAGTATCTTGGCATTTGTGTCCATAGCCGCAACTGCAATAAAAACATCAATACGAAAATCATTAGAAACATATACATGGTATATAATGACATCTCTTCAAAATTGAAAATGTATTAAATCAAAATCAAGTAAGCAATTTAATGGCAATCACTTACATACATTTAAAACTTAAAATTAAACATTTAACAATTAAAAAGTAAGTTTAGTTCAACTTCTTTCTAGAAGTTAAGGCACTTCTTAACCCTCATTGGTGACTTTTCCATGCAAACTTGGGTTTAAACTTCTTAGAATTTCAAAGTGTTATTTTGACATGTTTTGGCCTTTACGTCCCTTGTAGAAAACAATATTTCCATCAACTTCATAAGCTAACATTAAATTTATTGATTTCAACATATTACACCTTGTGGTTGGAGATGAGGACAAAGTGGCATGGAATGAAATGGATATGTATGAGTTTGTCTTGCCAATATGATTACATATGTACTTGAGATGGCTCTCAATGATTAAGATGTTGAATAATCAACTAGAGATTGTGACTAGAATTACAATAACAACAATGTCAACTTCTCAAAATAAAGACAATTTCTCTCTGCAAAATCGATCTATACATTGTATGGAAAGTTCAGAAAATTAAATAAAAAACATAGTGATTTTCTATATGAAGTCTTTGAGTTGAATCGATAGTCCCTGAGCGTTGAGTAGATTGATCGAGGGTGTGGATAGGGCAGGCTCGAGAGGCACTTTGTTAATGTGTTTTGGCATTTAGTCAAGGGTGCTTAACTAAGAGGCAATATATAGCTACATACACTTGTGATGAAATTTTGATTATGTTCATAAACAAATGATTGTGATGAAATTTTGAAAAATCAAGTTACTAATTTTTTATGCATTTTTTCTATTCACGCTTATGCATGCATTTCATCTTGTTATGGCCATTTCCAAGAAAAATTATTTAATTAGTATCATGGGAAATGGCCTTTGAGGATTGGAAATTTGGGTTTCATGTGGATGGATATATTGTAGAAAGGGAGGAGTTCTATTTTTTTCAATTTTTGGTTGGATTAGGAATTTTTGAGTTTTTGAAAAGGGATTCATTTTAATTATTCGTTCATCTTGGTTGAGGGAGATGTGAATTTAATTAGAGATTGGGTTATTCCCAATTTTATAAATATTACAAAATTAGGTTGTTTTAAACTATAAAAAAATGGTAATTTACGTTAAGAAATGACAAAAAAATGGTATGGGTGAATGAATTACCTGATTAGATGACAATCCACCGGTGAGTTTGCCTCCCCTCCAACTAAATTGAGCTCCTTCGATACTCCATGGAACACAAATCGTCCTCGTCCAACCTCGAATTCGCGTTTCTGATGCGTGAAGAGCGCCGTGGGTGGTCGGGGGTGGTCAGGACTGTGTTTTTAAATTGATTTTAGATTTACAACGCGTATGCGTTTTGTAACTACATAACGCGTACATGTTTTGTAGTTCTATAACGCGTACGCGATGTGGTTACCTATCCTACATGTCTAGTGACATGTCAGGCTCGGGTTTTACCATACCACGTGATAAGTATCAGAAACGCGTTATGTTTTTATGTATCAGAAACAAGTTTTGAAAAACTAGGATTACATGGGTGTGTGCAAGAAGATGAGGGTCACTTTAGATGAAATCCCACTTTTTCAAACCTCGTTCCTGATACATAAAAACATAACGCGTTTCTGATACTTAGCACTTGCCATAGTAAAACCCGAGCCTGACATGTCACTGGACATGTAGGATAGGTAACCATAACGCGTACGCGTTGTAGAACTACAAAATGCGTACGCGTTATGTAGTTACAAAACACGTACGCGTTATTGAAATCTAAAATAAATTTAAAAACACAGTCCCGACCACCCCCGACCACCCACGGCGCTCTTCACGCATCAGAAACGCGAAATAGAGGTTGGACGAGGACGGTTTGTGCGCCCTGGAGTATCGGTGGATCTCGATTTAGCTGGAGGGGAGGAAAATTCACCGGTGGATTGTTATCTAATCAGGTAATTCATTCACCCATACCATTTTTTTGTCATTTCTTAACCTAAATTACTATTTTTTTATTGTTTAAAACAACCTATTTTTGTAATATTGATAAAATTGGGAATAACCCAATCTCTAATTAAATTCACATCTCCCTCAACCAAGATGAGTGAATAATTAACATGAATCCCTTTTCAAAAACTCAAAAATTCCTAATCCAACCAAAAGTTGAAAAAAATAGAACTCCTCCCTTTCTACAATGTATCCATCCACATGAAACCCAAATTTCCAACCCTCAAAGGCCATTTCCCATGATACTAATTAAATCATTTTACTTGGTAATGGCCATAACAAGATGAAATGCATGCACAAGCGTGAATAGAAAAAATGCAAAAAAAAATAGTAACTTGGTTTCTCAAAATTTCATCACAATCATTTGTCCATGAACATAATCAAAATTTCATCAGAAGTGTATATAGCTATACATTGCCTCTTAGTTAAGCACCCTTGACTAAATGCCAAAACACATTAACAAATTGTCTCTCGGACCTACCCTATCCACACCCTCGATCAATCTACTCAACGCTCAGGGACCGTCGATTCAACTAAAAGACTTCATATAGAAAATCACTATTTTTTTATTTAATTTTCTGAACTTGCCATACAATGTAGAGATCGATTTTGTAGAGAGAAATTGTCTCTGTTTTGAGAAGTTGACATTATTGTTATTGTCATTCTAGTCACAATCTCTAGTTGATTATTCAACATCTTAATCATTGATAGTCATCTCAAGTACATATGTAATCATATTGGCAAGACAAACTCATACATATCCATTTCATTCCATGCCACTTTGTTCTCCCCTCCAACCACAAGGCGTAATATGTTGAGATCAATAAATTTAATGTTAACTTATGAAGTTGATGGAAATATTGTTTTTTGCAATACACATAAAGGCCAAAACATGTCAAAATAACACTCCTAAATTCTAAGAAGTTTAAACCCAAGTTTGCATGGAAAAGTCACCAATGAGGGTTAAGAAGTGCCTTAACTTCTAGAAAGAAGTTGAACGAAACTTACTTTTTAATTGTTAAATGTTTAATTTTAAGTTTTAAATGTATGTAAGTGATTGCCATTAAATTGCTTACGTGAGTTTGATTTAATACATTTTCAATTTTGAAGAGACATCATTATATACCATGTATATGTTTCTAATGATTTTCGTATTGATGTCTTTATAGCAGTTGCGGCTATGGACACCAATGACGAGATACTGATTGAGCTTGCCCACTTGAGGGGCATTAGTGCAGCTTTTAGTGGTGGTGATAAGATTCGTCGCTCTCTTGCATCAACCTTGGATGCAATTGTTGACACCATTTCACATTCTAGCAATGTACTATATGATATTACATCATATAGAGAAAGAAAAAGACAACAATATGCTGATCGGCTAGACTACAATGCAATAAAAAAGTTGAAAATATCCAAAGAGCTCATATTTGCATTGTTTAGAGACCCTCGGACGAAGGAAATCCCAAATGTAAACAAGCCTCATATCTCCATTGAGTGGTGCACGTTTCAACCATTTGTTGATAACTAGATGGACAGATGGTACATGGTTTTTGATATGCTACCACACAACAATAGGGAAATTCCCTTGTATTTCTTTTGAAATATGTACATGGAGTTCGTGTTACATAAACACGTAAACTATTTTGACATCTTGCAGTTTCAGGGGATCGGTGGGGGGATGCCCCAAAACTGACCCAACGCGAGGCTTCAAGACCAGGATCGCCATATCCCTGCACCTCGTAGGCAGTTGCCTGGGCCAGATGTCCCACCTGCACATCGTATTATTCCACAGACACGTGATGCATTTTTGAGTTTGTCACGGGCGGTTGTTCACCATGGCACTATGGTTCAGCATATGGGTGAGGAAGGGACATCTGTCCCTGGTGTGGTACATACACCAGCTCGTCACCATGCAAGACCATCAGGACCATCCACTAGTGTAGGACCATCGACACATCCCCATCCTAGTACTAATCCTCACGAGTGCACATCATGTGGTCATCCCTGCTATGGTCTTGCCTCAGATGTTGCCTTCAGTGGGTTTTTGAGAGAGGTATGTTGATGGTTAATTGTAATAAATTCTTCATTTATTTTCGTCTTTGTACACATATATATAGTTTATGCTAATATATTAATTTTGTGAACTTGCAATTGATGCGTTATGCCGGCAGCGACACCCAAGAGCCGGATGTTCCAGACTCTACAGGGGGGCATGATGCTACCCATTTGGCAGGCCCATCTTATATAACACCTATTGTCGTATCTCACATCAAGGTAAACATTTTAAAATTTCAGTTTTTTAATACTTGTTAATTTGTTAATTTCCACATACTTTACATTTTAGTTCACTAATGCTATCTACGGTCTAATATTTACAATTATTAAACTTGCAGATGGCAGATCCTTCATTGGGGCAAGGTAATGTGGAGGTAGCACCCATGGTCGTACCGTCCGATGAAACATCTGGGATCCAGGTAAAAAATAAAAAAATTACATTTTTTAAATACATGTTTGTTTGTTGAATCATGCATGTATAACTACATGAACACTTGCTGACTATAGGCACCATCCAAGATATCTGGACCATTGCTTGGATTTGTATCTCCCGCCAGGCCATTCATGAACGAGGGTTGTGTGTATGTGAGGCGTTCTACTCCTAGAAAGACTCCAGCTGCCCACAACCATGGGCTTACTCACACCATGGTAATGCATATCCTTCAATGATATTTGTTGTTTAACTTGAAATCCAGTGCATAAATCGTTTTTGTTAATGTTTGAATTGCATGTTTACTGCATCAGGAACCCGAGTTGTCTACTGAAAACCTCGCATCGATGGTTGATGCAACAGTCAGTGCTGCATCTGCAATGGCAACTGATCACACACAGGTATGTAACTATTTCAACATTATCTTTACATAGTTTATTATTGTTGTCTATTGTTTATTCATGCATGTCTAACTATTTCAACATTTTGTGATTGTAGCCACCACCAGTGGGAGCAGTTCCTGGCCCCCCTGGTTCGACCATCTTGGATGTTCAACCAACGACTCCATCTTCTACACAAGCAACACAATCCCCTTTGTCAGTTGAGGTGAGATGTCCTTCAGTGACCATGTGTTTCATGCACTTTCCATGCACAAGTTGATAATTGTTGAGCTAATGTATTAGTGTACATAGTTAGTTGAATTTAAAAATTGATATTTAATTTGCAGGATCCAGAGACGCACACTGATCCTAGACATGTGCCTAGAGGATCAACATCGGGAAAGAACAAGAGGAAGCCTGAGTTTTGATGTGTCTTATGGGATATATGTACATTTGGATACATGTACATGTGGCTTTGATAGTTTTGGACACATGTGCTTGTGGATACTTTTGTCTATATATGTACTTTTCGATACATTCACTTTTGGAGACATGTACATTGACTTCATTGTGCATGTACTTTTGGAGACATGTACATTGTCTTCATTGGATACATGTACTTTTGGATATATATGTACTTTTGGATACATGTACTTTTGGAGACATGCACTTTTGGATACTTTTGGATATATATGTACTTTTGGATACATGTACTTGTGTCAATCTAATGTGTTGATTTGTGTGGATTATTTAATACTCATGAATGCGCTATGTCAAAAGAACAAACTATTATATTTAAAGGTTTCAACGAACTCACTACATGCGTGCACTAATTGGTATCTAATTAAAACTTGTGATTTTGGATGATCATTACAAGTTATGTCAAAGTTCTTGCTCGTGTAATTTAATCAAACTAAATGCAATACAATGTTTTTCAAGGTTTCAACGAAGTCACTCATGCACACTAATTGGATAGGTGTAATTAAAATTTGTGAGTTTGGATGATTAAATTACAAGTTAAGTCAATGTTCAAGTGTAATGTAATAAAACTAAGTGCAATACATGCTACACATTTCATCAACGCCCAATATTTGATTGTACAATTAGATTCAACACTACATATGAGTAACTATATACAAGTGCTTAAAGCAACATCGGTGAAAGGAACAAACATTACCTCGGGCTTCGAGAAATAAAGTGCCTTCTATTGTTGGTTGGAAAGGATATGCTTGGTTATCCTTATGGCTTGGAGGTCATCTTCATGTAGATAAGTACTCTTATTGTCATGTGTCATTAAGGTTTTTTCATGTGGTAAAACCCTTCAGGGTTAGGGTTTGTGCATGGTTTCATTGTACTTGATTTCTAAACATATAATTATTCTAAGAAAGGTTGCTAGGTTTTCTTCCCCATGAGGGTTTCCCAGGATAAAATGTTGTGTCTTTTGTCCCTGAACAACATTTTCATGCGACTTGCAACTCGACATAGCCTAGAAACCGAACGTTGAACCGATGAACCGTCGACTCCGTTGGTCTCCTAGCGTGCGATTACCTCTAGGGGACCCTCTCCCTCGTCTCCCCATGGTCCCATGGCTTCATTGTGCATTCATTTCATAAACTAGGGTTTTGCTCAATTTCACTACATGCAATCTCATATTGGTGGGTCAACTCTGCAAAACCCTCCCCCAATCCAGTGTTGGCAGTGTTCCCACATCGGCATTGCCCACACACACTTGCAGGAGCCAACGGCATGCAATCTTGCTGCTCCGTTTTCTTTTTGGCTCCCGGGTGGAAATTCACCATGTATCCCTGAACGACATTTTCATGCGACTTGCAACTCGACATAACGTGGAAACCGAACGTCGGACCAACAAACCGTCGAATCCGTTGGTCTCCTGGCATGCGATTACCTCTAGGGGGACCTCTCCCTCGTCTCCCCATGGCCCCGTGGCTTCATTGTGCATTCATTTCATAAACTAGGGGTTTGCTCAGTTTTATTGCATGCAATCTCGCATTGGTGGGTCAACTCTGCAAAACCCTCCCCCGAGCTAGTGTTGGCAGTGTTCCCACGTCGGCATTGCCCACACACACTTGCAGGAGCCAACGGCACGCAATCTTGCTGCCCCGTTTGCTTTTTGGCTCCCGGACGGAAATTCACCAAGTGTCCCTGAATGGCATTTTCATGCGACTTGCAACTCGACATAACTCAGAAACCGGACATCGGATAGATGAACCATCGACTCCGTTGGTCTCCTGGTGTGCGATTACCTCTAGGGGGCCCTCTCCCTCATCTCCCCATGGCCCAGTGGCTTCATTGTGCATTCATTTCGTAAACTAGGGTTTTCCTCAGCGTGGGAGTGTACAATTTTTGCACACGGGGGTCAACTTTGGAAAATCATCCACCAGGCGGGTATGGCTAGTGTTCCCAGCCCGAACCTGCCAAGACACACCTGCAGGACTCCCCGGAACCCGGTTTTGTTGCATAGTTGGAGTTCTATGCCCCCGGAAGGTATCCAGTAGGTGTCCCTAAAGGCCTTTTGGCAGCGAGACGGGACGAGCCATAGAATGAAGACCATGGCTCGGATCGACGAACTGTCGACTCTGTTGGATTCAGCATGTCGTCATAGTGCCAGGGATGCCCCTCCCCTCTGACCCAGTGGCCCATGTGTCACCTTCCAGGTCCATCTTGAAAACTAGGGTTTTGCTCAGTGTCGGAGTGTGCAATTTTTGCACACGGGGGTCAACTTTGGAAACTCATCCACCAGGCAGGTATGGCTAGTGTTCCCTACCCGAACCTGTCTAGACACACCTGCAGGACTCCCTGGAACCTGATTTTGTTGCACGGTTGGAGTTCTATGCCCCCGGCAGGTACCAAGCAAGTGTCCTTGAAGGCCTTTTGGATGCGAGACGGAACGAGCCATAGAATGACGACCGTGGCTCGGATCGACGAACCGTCAACTCCATTGGATTCAGCACGCCGGGATAGTGCCAAGGGTGCCCCTTCCCTCTGGCTTGGTGGCCCATGTGTCACCTTGTAGGTCAATCTTCGAAACTAGGGTTTTGCTCAATGTGGGAGTGTGCAATTTTTGCACACGGCGGTCAACTTTGGAAAATCATCCACCGGGCGGGTATGGCTAGTGTTCCCAACCTGAACCTTCCTAGACACACCTGCAGGACTCACCAGAACCCAGTTTTGTTGCACGGTTGGAGTTCTATGCCCCCGGCAGGTATCCAGCAGGTGTCCCTAAAGGCCTTCTGGCAGCGAAACGGGACGAGCCATAGAATGAAGACCGTGGCTCGGATCAATGAACTTTCAACTTCGTTGGATTTATCATGCCGGGATAGTGGCATGGGTGCACCTCCCCTCCAGCCCGGTGACCCATGTGTCACCTTGCAGGTCCATCTTGGAAACTAGGGTTTTAATTAGTGTGGGAGTGTGCAATTTTTGCACACGAGGGTCAACTTTGGAAAATCATCCACCGGACGAGTATGGCTAGTGTTCCCATCCCAAACCTACCTAGAAACACCTGTAGGACTCCCCGAAACCCGGTTTTGTTGCACGGTTGGAGTTCTATGCCCCCGGCAGGTATCCAACAAGTGTCCTTGAAGGCCTTTTGGATGCGAGACGGAACGAGCCATAGAATGACGATCATGGCTCGGATCGACGAACTGTCAACTCCGTTGGATTCAACATGCCGAGAAAGTGCCAGGGGTGACCCTCCCCTCCAGCCCGGTGGCCCATGTGTCACCTTGCAGGTCCATCTTGGAAACTAGGGTTTTGCTCAATGTGGGAGTGTGCAATTTTTGCACATGGGGGTCAACTTTGGAAAATCATCCACCGGGCAGGTATGGCTAGTGTTCCTAGCCCGAACCTGCCTATACCCACCTGCAGGACTCCCTGGAACCTGGTTTTGTTGCACGGTTGGAATTCTATGCCCCCGGTAGGTATCCAGCAAGTGTCCCTGAAGGCCTTTTAGATGCGAGACGTAACTAGCCATAGAATGACGACCGTGGCTCGGATCGACAAACCGTCGGCTCCATTGGATTCAACACACTGGGATAGTGCCAAGGGTGCCCCTTCCCTCTTTCCTGGTGGCCCATGTGTCACCTTGCAGGTCCATCTTGGAAACTAGGGTTTTGCTCAGTGTGGGAGTGTGCAATTTTTGCACACGGGGGTCAACTTTGGAAAATCATCCACCAGGTGGGTATGGCTAGTGTTCCCAGCCCGAATCTACCTAGACACACCTACAGGACTCCCCGAAACCCGGTTTTGTTTCACGGTTGGAGTTCTATGCCCCCGGCAGGTATCCAGCAAGTGTCCCTGAAGGCCTTTTGGATGCGAGACAGAACGAGCCATAGAATGACGACCGTGGCTCACATCGATGAACCGTCGACTTCGTTGGATTCAGGACATTCGGATAGTGCTAGGGGTGCCCCTCGCCTCTAGTCCAGTCGCACGGGTGCCACCTTGCATGTCCATCTTGGAAACTAGGGTTTTGCAGGTCGATGATGAAGATTTTCATGATAATGATGATGGTGATGATGATGAAAATGTTGATGATGATGGCTTGGTCTAAGGTGGTGCTCTCAAATAGCTAATTCATTATGAAATATTTAACAAGACATGAATTAAATTTAATATAAGTGTATTGTTTAATATAGTGAGGATGAATTGAATTAATTTTGTTGGGTGAAGCCAATAACCAACATGATGAACATAATATAATTTTAGGGTTTACTGATCATATGTAAAAAATGGCATATTCATTAACTTGACATACAAGAGAACTTTTGGCATATTTATAAACAACGTAAACATAAATTTGGCATATCAAGAACACAAAATTGACATATTCATATGAAACATACATGTGAAAATTGAGCATATATCACTATTCAATTACAAATAGTATAAACAGTATAGTATTAAAAGTATGTAACATACCTCATCATGCTAGATCCCACCTATTATCATACAACCAAGCCCTCCGGATCATCTCTTATACTGATTGTCTCCATTAGTCTCTTGTGCTCTGTATCCCGTAAGAAGTAGCGTACCTTCGATGTATTTCGACTAGGCTTTGTTCGTACCTGGAGGTTTGTGCCAATGATTAAGTTGGTAAAGTGATACACACTTGCACCTGGTTTGTAATCCCTGTAAACATATCCACCCTTCTTTCTTGCATTGTTGTCTTGTGTCAAGTATTCACCTTTAACAACCATAGACCCAGTTGGGAAGTGGTTGTTTTCATCTTTAGTCATGGACATAATGAGGGTTTGCTTTCCATCTATATAGCGTGCCAACCAGTAATCACCACCCCATTCAGTATCTTTTGAGGAAACCACTGTGTATATGTGCCCTGCATTATATGATTGTAGGTATATGATAAAAATATTTTTCGTGCGATACAAGGCCATTAATGTGCATTTGAATACTACATAAAAAAACAAAAAATGTTAAGGAAATGCATCATACCGGGTTGTACAAGGTCTGAGACATGATCAAAATCTGCAGAAATAGATGATTGGTCTTCTTCCAACAGAGTTAACTCAACAATTGCATGCTGATCAAGTGGAAGTGATATGCGATCCCATCCATCAACCCAATCCAATGATTCACACCCATCCCAATCACCATCACAACAAGGCGAGCAAAAACAAGCGAGTTTTCTGGTCCAAATTTCAAATACTGGGTTATCATAGCTTTGAACCGAATGAAAGCCATGAATCCCAGGCACAGCCTTGCATTTCCATGCATGTGAATGATCTATGTCTACCACCTCCCAAAAAAATCTCTCCACATGTCTCTTTCTTGTGGATTCTACTCGCATAGTTGATTCCTCTCCCATTACTGACGTGCACCACCTGACTGTAGATTGAGCATTTAGAATAGTAGATTTTGTAGATACTTTCAATTTCTCTCTTCGTAGGGTTGTTTTGAAACATGCTCCAGCTCCATCATGCTCTCCTTTACCATGCCCAGTCTCAAAATAGTTCCACATATGTGGCACTTTGTAGTTTTTATGCAATGAACACAACCACTGAAATATGCGTGCATTTTTTAACTGACCAGCACACCCATCAGACCAAATCCAGTGTCGATCCATCTGTATGTTCCTTCCCTTCAAGTGATCATAGAACATGATGAAGCAATGACGTACATAGTGGAAGTCATGGCACCTATCATCACTTATGTAGAAGTGATATTCCTTCAGAATTTCTCTTTGCTCTTCAGTGCTATTTGGGCCATGCCTATATGTGATATGGACCATCAAGGAAACCTGCTCAGAGTGATAACCTGTTGCAGAGTGTAGTTCTCGGCAAAATCAACAACTAAAATTATAGTACCAAGGGGAAATGTATCTCTGCATATTCTAAACTTCTCATCCTGCCATCGTGCCACATGGACATGCTGAACATATTGATGTGTCTTTTCAATAAATTCCTTGATGAAGTCACTAACTTGTACCTGGTGACACAAAATGATCTCAATGTCAGTTTTTTTGTAAGGATTGAAATGTAACCGTTACAACATAATTTTATAGATATAAATGCATACCTAAGATGTCACCAATTGTATTTTTTTGCTTTCTTTCCCTGGGATTATTTCATAGTTGATATATTTGAAACTTTTCATGTCTGTAACCATTTTCCCAAATTCACTGTCTCCATTCTCGTGCATACATTGACTCAATAATGCCATTCCAGCACAGTTGGAGCATGTTCCATCCAAACAAGATTTTGCATAGTATGTTTGCCCCTCGGGCCTATTGTACATGATGCTATGAATGAATTCTCTTGATGAAGTCGGTGGTATTGTCATGGAGCAATCCTTCACATGGTTAGTATGCAACACACGACGAATGTACAAAAATGTTTCATAGTAATATTCATATTCTACATGGTATCTACAACAACAAGTGTTACGAAGAGTATTTATTCTAACATACCATGGCTTACATTTTTCAAAAGATCTTTGCCCCAAGTTCAATTGTCTATGCTCAATCCCAAATTTCTCGTAAATTTTTGTCTGTGTTATATCAAGAAGATGCTTAGTATGTGGTTCACGATCCTTTGAACCCCTTCTCAGTTTTAGTACATCCTTTCGGTTTGAAGAAGGCCTTGTGTGATCATGCCAAAAATTGTGCACTAATCCCTTTACTGCATCAACTAGCTTCATGTCACGATGTGGCAACCGACCAACAAAGGCCCAAAAATCTGTCTGATCGGTTGTGTCAAGATGTTCTCTTCTAATAGAATACTTACGGAGGGTTTTTACATTCAAATTAACTAGTTCGGATGTAGGCATGAGAATATGAAGGGCCTTGGTGTTCTTATTTGCAATTGCTTGTGACAACACACGACGAGCAGCATTGCGGTCCTTTGAACGTGTGTTCTTATCAATTTTACCAAATGCATCTACTAGGCTTTTAACAATATGAGAACTTGGTTCAGAATTCTTTATCATCTTTATCCCTAACTTTTTCCTAACAACATTCATGCTCCTAGATTTTAACAATGATAAAAATAATCTACATTTATCTCCATCCCATTTAGAAACAAAATATTTATCAAGTATCTGTTGAGTTTGATAAGAAATACTATGTTTAGATAGCGTACCTTCAATGGAATTGATGAGACTTTCATCAACTTGTATACGCTTCGGAGTTCTTCAACGTGTGCTTGCTAATGGAGGTAAGGGGGTTGGAATTGTACCATGTAGCGCATCACCAAGACACTCTGGCATTTCAGTAGTAGCTTGGTGTCCTTCATTCTCTTCCTGGTAGTTGGATGGTGGAAGTCCAACATCCTCATCGATGGTCTGGATAACATTCTCTTCTTCAACAGTAGGAAAAATGTCCAACGCCTCTCTGACTTCATCGCTTGTATAACCACATCCGGATAGCAAATTTTGTGTTTCTTCATGAGCTTCATCTTGAGATGGTAACTTATCACTTTCACTTGAAGTGGGAATTGAAACATCCCCTAATGAGCACCTACATTTTGCTTCTTGATTACTTCCATGGGGTGCTTGTTCAACAACTATTGTGGAAATTGAAGGTCCCTCTTGTCGTGGATTAATAGGATGAACCGTGGTATCCTCTAAAATTGGATTTGGATTAGTTTCCAAAGAAAGCCTCTGATTCATCAAGTATATTCTTTTCTTTTCTTTCTCTTCTTCAATGACTTCTTGAGGTCTCTTCTTCCTTGTTGATGTGCTTACTTGGTTACATGCATTCTCCATCACCACAATGATCAATTCAATATAGTTTGTCTTTGTTGCTCCTCAATTACAAGCTCTTCAATAATAAGCAAATGGAAGTTAAATCATAAATTGTTTGGGCTCTTTGATTCTCTTTTACACTTGTGTATATCCATCATCACCATGAAATGGTCTTGAAGCTTGATATCTTATCTTGTGTGCTCCTCAAATATAAGCAAAATGAATCTTTCAAAGACCTTATCTTTGGTGTTATTCAATTGGAGATTCTTCAAGCTTGCTGATTATCTTCTTCAAATATGGCCATATAACTCAACACCACACTGAGCAACCATGAAAGATGTCCTCAATGCTACACCCGCATAAAAAAAATAATGATGGAGATGGTGTAGAATGTGAGAATTTCCAATGGCGGGCTCGTGCTGTTCGAAAAATCACGAGAGTGTTGTTTTGGCGCGGACAAAGCGAAGTTGCTCTCGGACAGGGACAGTCCACTGTTTATAGAGTTGCAAAACGCGCACGCATTATATAAAGAAAAAACCCGTGCACAATATGAAGTGTAAAAACGAGTACACGATATTGTCAAGCACAATAAATAGGTTAGGTGCACGGCTAGGGCAATGAACAAAATCAAAAGAAAACAAATATCTTATATGGTTACATACATTGTCAAGCATACCCCACTCTCCATCTCTCCACCTTCTCTTTATCTTCGTCATTATCCCTCCCTATAGCACTCTCTCCATTCTTCTCCCTTAATCACTAACCCTCTACGCCTTTATCCCTCCCCCCTGCCCTCTCTGTCTTACCTTGTTCCTAGAGCCCCTCCCCCATAAAGGTCGTTAGACCCTCTTCTAAACATTAATCCCTAGGTGCATAAGTGCACAAGATGATGATGAGGAGGAGGGTGATGACAATGAAGATGATCATGATGCATATGAAGATGATAAAGATGATGATGAGGAGGAGGGTGATGACAATGAAGATGATCATGATGCAGATGAAGATGATAAAGATGATGATGTTGATGAAGATGATGGTGATGATGATGAAGATGTTGATGA